>BPTQ01000002.1:13943016-13980406 GCA_019973895.1 Chrysanthemum seticuspe | reverse complement strand
CCAGAAGCCCTAGCTTTTACCCAGAAACATCACAAATCCCAAACCCACTACCCAACCTTTACCCCCCCCCCCTCTCAGCTCCAGGTCATCAATCCCAGCTACAAATAAGACCTCATCTATGGCTTGGATTCGTTTTCAATTGGTACCTAACTAATCAATGGTCAGGATTGGTCCAAGATAGCACAAGATTGAGTTTTTGCTTGTTTGCACTCAGTGAAGAAACACAAGAAGGAGAGAAGACTTGAAGAAGTTGAAGACATAGTTTAAGTAGTATAAATAGGCAGCTTGTAGCCTCAATGAAGGCACCCCTAGTTTTAGTTTTAAAAAGTTTAGTTTTACTGTTTTCTCTACTGTAATGAATTTCTTCAATTCAACGAAAAGTTTCTTTTAGTTTCATGTTTCTTCGTGTTATGTTAAAATAGTGCTAATTTCCTTTGAAAGTATTCTGAATTTTAGTTTAAAGACAGGGTGAATAAATCTTCCAAAAATCAGTAAAGGGGTGTTTGTTTATGTGTTCAAACTGGTCAAAAATCCATTTTGACCCAGTTTGACTACTTGAGTCAAACTCATGTGTGGTCTAAAAAGTCAGTTTTACAAGTGCTAATTGTGTTTTGAGAAACCTTTGTGAGAATCTAGTGAAAAGGAAAACCAAGAATCAACAAAAACATTCATCAAAGTGTTAAGGTTGAAGAGAGCATGATGAAAGATACTTTCCCAGACTCCATTTTTAGCCATCCTTCTTGGGGGTATGCATTGGAGGTAGGGGAGTAGCAGGTATAGGAAAAGATAAGTTTTCTTGGGGAGCTGTTATCTCTTTTAGAGAGAGAGATATGTGGAAAATTTGGAGGTATAGGTGACGACAAAACCGAGAAAGAAGAGGAGGGGCGGTTTATTTGGGGTAGGTAAATGGGTTGTATTTTATTTAATTTGTAAAGTTTTATTTTGTTGTATAACTTTTATTTACTAAATGTTGTAAATTAAAAGTAAGGTTGTGTTAAATATTTTTGTGTCCCGCGGATTAAAACCGTGACTGAAGTACTAAGGTTTGATAATTTTTATAATGTAATATCTTACGGATACATTTCTGAGATATTATTGTCTTGGTAATATTTTTCCATTACGGGATTTTATCATTTGTTTTATTTGCCCTTATCATAGTGTCGGCACGCGTGCAGTGTCGGTCACTGGGGAAAACAAGATGCCCTCTTGTTTTAAAATTTTAAAATCATAAGGAAATTATTTCACAATATTTTCATGATGAAATGAATGCAAAAGAGATGCAATAGGCTACTGTATGCGAGTTATCTAGTAAAATGATCAGGCAAAGCTTATGCATGCTTAATGACTAGGCTTAGTAACAATAAATTACCATTTATTATTTAAATATAAGTGAAAATTTACCGTGTGTCACATACTACCACGTCCTTCATTATCCCTACCGGATATGCAAAACTTTCGTCCGCTAAACCTATGATGGTTTCTGTTGGTTCTAACTTCCCTAGGTTAAGGCTTTTTTGGAGAGACAACATAAGAAGGTTGATGCTTGATCCTAGGTCGGCTAATGTGTCGAAATATTTGGAATTTCTAATGCTACACAGAAGAATGAATAAGTGGGGATAATTTAACTTCTTAGGTAATTTGTGTTGCACAAACGCGGAGCCGCCTTCTCTCAATTTTAGTCTTTGCTCATATTTGTCTCTCAAATCATAATAGTAGGGTGCATGAGTCAAGACTTAAAGAACTGGTTTTTCTTGGTAGAGTTCCTTAAATTCCTCGTCTTGAGTAGATTTGGGTTCCTGGTTAGTTGGTGTTTCAAGATTTGGGTTGACCAATAACTTAGGTTTTTGGTCTTTTGGGGTAGTTTGCTTGAAAAATGTTTTGATAGCATTAACCGAGTGGACTTGCGGGGTGTGACGGACATGGATATGCGCTTTCTCTTGGTGAGCAAGAACATTGATTCGATGAAATCAAATTTACTTTTGGTTTCTTGAAGGTGTCATTTAGGAGTGCTCCTGCAACTCGGTCATTGAATACTTTTAAGAGGGTGTTGAGTTTATTTGTCATCTCGCCTTGTTGTCGTTTGAAATCGGCTTCAAGTTTAGAAAACCGAGCTTCTTGAGATGACATAAAGTTGGATAAAATCCCCTCAAGATTATTGGGATTATCGGTGTTGGAAGGGTTGTTGTAGGGAGTACGGTTCAAAGATGAACCGTTTGGTTAGAACCTATTAGGTGGAGTGGAAGAGTTGTTTTGAGGTGGGTTTGAGTTTTGGTTCCACCTAAAGTTAGGATGATTCTTCCAAGAAGGGTCATAGGAATTTCCTATGTTGTTTTGCTCGGGGTTTGAAAGTGTACCACTTCTCTCCTGCTCCATCGGTACGCGTGGAGGCGTAGTTCGCGAAAGCTTGTTCGGGGAGTTTTGTGCAATCACGAGTGTCATGGGGACCACTACATAACTCACAAGAGGATGTGATTTTGTTCACTTGGCGTAAAGGTTTAGGAGCTTCGTAGGAACTCATTAGGAATTTGACTTGATCTTCAAGTTAGAGTATCCTATGATTAGAAGGTTGTGAGTCAATTGAAGGCAAGGATATTGCTTTAACGGTTTTGAGCAACTCACGGGGGTCATTCCAACATTCGTTGTCATAGAGGGAAAGGTCATGTATAGTACCCCCACGATTCTTCCACGGTTAATTCACTAAGCTTACCACCGGCCGCTTGGTCAATGATTTGCCTTGTGGGGATATTGATATGATCATAGAAGATTTGGACTTTGAGCCAAAGATCAATGCCATGGTGAGGGACTTTATGGAGTAAGTCCTTGAATCGAGTCCACGCCTCATAAAGGGTTTCACCTTGATGTTGTTGGAACATCAAGATATCATTCCTGAGATTAGTGGTTCTCCTCGGTGGGAAAAATTGGGCGAGGAAACGGGTGGTAAGATCATCCCAACTTGAGATGGATCCCGCGGGAAGATGCTCAAGCCAATTACTAGCTTGGTCCCGTAGAGAGAATTGGAAGATTCGCAATCGCGTGGTCTCCCGAGTGGTAGCATCAAGGTCAATTGAATCAACAATTTTTAGGAAATCCTTGAGATGTTGATTAGGATCTTTGGAACGAAGTCCATGGAATGCATATCCGTTTTGCACCAACCGGATGGCGTCGGATCGCAGGGCCATAGTTTGAGCTAAATGGGGAAGCTCAATGGTATTCCTATAGCCTTGATGGCTCGGTCTAGAGTATTCACCAAGAGTACGGCTTCTTGGCGGATCTTGTGGTGGTGGATTTGGTGGTGGTAGTAGATGGTGTGGTGGATCATTGTTGGGTAGGTTATCACCTTGCATGATGAAAAGTGACAAGGTTACGAACAAAAACACAAAGAAGGAGGATAGACTACAAGAAAGCTAATAAAATAAGAACAAAGCTCACTTGATAGGAATCAAGTAAGTAAACCTAATCGAGATAGAAACCTAACTAACTATTCTATTCCCCGGCAGCGGCGCCAAAAACTTGATGCGTGAGTTTGGGGTCGAAAGACTTCCTTTTCAACGAGCAAGCTTTACATCCTACTAGGAAGTGTACCTAATCGTTGCAGGGTAGTATGGGTAAGCCCAGGGGATTGATCGTTCTATAGGGGAATAGAGATGCTAGTAGAGATGTATGACGAAAAGGTGAGGTGAGGAAGATTCTTTTTAGTCTTTTTATATTTTTTATGAAAGCAATTAAAATCTCGAGGTTAGAAGAGTGGGGGTTGGTAATTCTACTTATTAAACTACTTAACAATTTAAACTAACAACTAATTACACTAATTAAAAGGAAAAGCTATGGATTGTATGAGTGTGTTTCTTATGATAATTAAAAACGTGTTTACTTAGATTTTCTTACTCCCTAGTTATCTTTTATTGGTCAGTTTATTTGCCACATCCACATTCTAATTGGTGCTTTGTATTCCGTGTTAGTCATAGGGGGTGCCTAATTCCCTAATTCTATGAATCGTAACTCTCCTCTAGAACATCCGAGATCACCAAGTACCGAAGTATCTCCCCCAAATACTCTATTACCCTTGAGCTACAACTCACGCAATAAACACAACGATGACCTAAGTGCACTCTTAAGCTTTTTGCTATTTAGGACGTTCAAGCTCGCAACAATTAAAGAAGAACTCAGTTTTCCTTACTCTAGCATCTACCAATTAAAACAAGAGACAACCTAACAATAATCAACAACTAGGTTTCATTGGATCTAAGAAAACACTAGATTAATTTAGTTACGCAAACAAATAATTGAACATAGATGAAACATGGTAATAGATCGGATAAACAAACTTATATTTAGGTGTACAAGAGGGTTTGGAACCCAAAAATACTGCCCAAGTCGGACCTTTAACGAACTAGGATTTGCTCTCCAAAATAATGCACACAAAAAACAGAATATTCAAAATCTATATATAGATTTTACACTATCGACGGTGTCGCCTTTTGATGGTGACGTCGTCTGGTCGCCGTCATTAGGGTTTCGTTTTGGACAAGTCATCGTTGGGACGGCGTCAGGTGTGAAATGGTGACGCCGTCTGGATTACTTATGGACGTCGTCTGAGAAGGATCTTGGTCGTCTCGTGATAAAAGTAAGGGTGATGCCCTTCTGGATTTAGGCGTGACGCCGTCAGGTGTTAAGACCAAAATATGACCTGAGCCGTTGCTTGAGACTTTTTGGAAAACCTTGTGAGCGACGACATCGCCCTTGGAGTTTGGAAGCCGTCAGGCTTGTAAAACAGCCTTGTATTCTTGACTTTGTTGTTTTTTTCATGTTTTCTCTCCTTTTCTTCCAAATATGCTTGATTCTATCAATTTGCTTCCAAAAGACCTAAATGTGAAAAGGATAATTTTAAGTAGTAACGAAACGATTTTAAGCAGTAACGGATATAAAATGTATCGATTTAAGGCTTAAATGACCCCCTAAAATCATATGTTTTAAATCCTTATCAATATCCCATTTTGTACGATCATCTTCACAACTTTATCTTTGTTTTGTTTTTACGTTTTTCGCAATATATATTTTGTAGTAAAAGGATACTGTTTATAAGGAATTCAAACTTATAATAATACAAAGAGAATAACAATGCAATCAAAATAAATGTACCCTGAGCATTAGTTTATACAGGAAGAATAAAACCAATAAGACAGATTCTCGTGTTGAACACGATTCTCTTAAAACAATTCCGTGTAGATTACCACGGTTATTTCTCATGGTACAACAGCCCAAAGCAGTGTACTGCCGGAATTGACAATTTTCCCGAAATTTTCTTGAAATTATTGTGAGTATGCTGGGATCAAAAGGAGTAAGTTGTAAAGTTGTTTTGTATCTTTACAACTTTATCTTTGTTCTGCTTTTACATTTTCGCAATATATATTTAGCATATGATATTTGTGTTGCCTCTGACCCCAAAAATACGAGTTCTTACCCACTGACGAATTCATAAATAAAGTTTGAAGGAGAGGGGGTGGGGACATCCCAGCCAGTACATACAAGGATGCTTGCTCCCGTACTTTGATGAACAACTAAGAGAGTTCTTGAAGTGCCCCGCTACTATTTTCATTGCTCATGTAAGATGTAAAGATTAGATCATTGAGTATAGTATGTGTGTCGCAGTCACCAGTACAGTTTTCCTTGGATATATGTATATCATCATTAGTTTCCGAGCAAGGATCATGGTCTTTCCTATTATGGATTTTTGCTAGGTTGTATGTAACATTCTTCTCCAAACGTCACTCGCAAATTCACTTCATTGATATAACAAATTTTTGACTTAGAATACTTGGTTTTATAGTTAATCATTTAGTCTACCCTTGTACGTATAATCTTAGGTTTTTAACTATAGTTTTCAACCAGACAGGCCGAGATGGATCAGCATGTTTAACTTAGAGAAGGCCTGAGCTCAAGCTCTTGCCAACCCTTATTTGTAAAGCTCAATCTCATTTATAAGTTACACTTATCTTTTCTAAGCCAAAGTATAAAAAGGGGTTTTCAATAGAAGCTACCCGAAGGAGCTTGAAATAAGTGATTACATTAAGAGGATGTTTGGTACGCATGAATGAGAATGAAAGGAATGTAATCAAGTGCCTTTCTAGTATTTGTTAGAGTTAGGGAATGGAAATAGAGAATCAAAATGGATTCTCTTTCAACTAGATCGATTCTTTCCAAAAAGTGGAGAAAGGCTGAGAAACAAAAACTCCTCATGCTTCCATTCCACCGTCTCATTCATTGTGAATGGCTATTTTCCACATAAAAAGTCAAGGTATATAATTTATCTATCACGTGCATAACACATTTTAAAAAATTAAAATGAAACTCATTCAAACCATGAATGATATTTCTCCTGCCAATTACAAATATTAACCAATGTTCATCACAAATTTAATATGTCATGCTTAATGAAAAGGTACGTTGTTTGTATTCTTCGTTTTATATTATTCCTTATTATACAAACATGATTTCTTTAGTACATGTTTGTTTGATTTTAATGTTTAGTTAATTAATATTGGGATTTATTTGGATGTATGATGCGATTTCACAATGTTTGTTGCATACGTGTCTTGAAGTGCATGCTATATGTTTAATAGAATGCCAAACCCAAATGTTATGATTGGGTATCCATTGAGCAATAAAAACGTTAATAAATCACATTGTTGTTTGCCGTTTATCAGAATGTGTCGGACTTGAAATTATTTTGTTCAGCATTTGCACCTACTTCAACGTTACTTTAAACCGCATCATCTCAAAGTCTGTATATACAAGTGTTAGTCTGAAACACAAAGTTCATGATTTCAAACATAACTAATCCTTTCGCCAGGTATAATCAAAGTATATATATAACGCCAAAATTTCATCATTATATGACTCGTTAACAGTAAATATGTGAACTCAAAATATAACTATAAAAATGAAATTTCATTTCCTAGTCGTACCAAACAAGAGAGTCGATTCTATATTCCATTCAAACACTTCATTCCATACTTTTCGCCAAACAGTGGAATCATTTTTGTTTCTCACACTCATTCTCTTTCTTTGCAATTCCATTCTCAACTATGTTTGAAATTGTCTAATTCTTTCTATGTCATATATATTACATTCATAAGCTTAACTGTGGCCATTTTAGCAAATAGCCAATTTGGCTACAATCCTTCAACAAAATTACACAAGAAAGGATTCAGTGACTCACAAAAATGACTCAAAGACCCACAAAAGGACTCAAGGACCACAATTTGTAGCACATAATTGTAAGGAGTTGGCTACAAAAAAATTGTAGCTAATATATTCCCATTGAAATACAAGCTCCAACTCCAATTCTAACTCTCACAAGCTCTAACAGCTAATTTTAACTCACAATAAACTCAAATCGATAAACTTATAAATTGAAAAAGCTAAATTTGCTAACTTATCAAAATTCAATAACTTAAAAGCCCCGAACATATGAGCTCAAACAAACGTCCTTATAAATGCATGTGTGTTGTTTTAGCTTTTATAAAGAGCTTACGAGGTTTTGAAGTCAAAATAAGCCTAAATAAGCTTTAAAAAAATGTTTAAACGGGTAAAATGGATGAAGTTTTCCTTGTTCAGATTTTCCAGCGAACTTTTATTACGTTATCCGAAGAGGATGAGCCTTTTTGAATCATATGTAAACAGTATCACTGGGTTAATCCTAAGACTGTTTTCGAATTTTCTCTAACTACCTCAAATGTAAACACCCAACAATGTTTATACTACTAACCCCTCATGAAGAAATGATAAGCCTTAAAACTAGACAGATTTATATAATAAAAATTGAACACTCTCATGTCTAAATTGGTTGTGAAAAGAAACTCGAATTTTATTTTTATATATTAATAATATAGAGATCTCACACTAAATGAATCACATTTTATTTCTTCCAATCATAAATAACTCCACAATCCATATAATAAATAGGTGTCATAAGCAAAAATATGTTGACTTCTACGAACACCACCACCACAACAACAACAAAAATCCAATCCCGCCAGAGCAGGGTAAAGGGGAGGTGAGATGTAAACAGATCTTACCTTTATCACCAGAATAAACCAGACAATAAGGACTAGTTCTAGAAGGACTTTCGACAAGTGTAATTGTGCATTTGAAAAGTTCAAGAAACAAGAGGGGGAAATTGCAAAAACAAATACAAGGGAAACGCATAAAAAATACGAAGGGAAACAAGCAAACAAGCCATAAATAGAAAACCATAAAAAAACATCGAGAAAAAGGACAAACAAACAAAAAGCATAAGTCATAGGAGAAACACATACACAAGGGCAAAATCCAAAAGAAAGCGCAAGAGAGGCAATGGGGGCAAAAACATAAACAAACAAAAGTATAAACAAAAGAGCATAAAAGCAAGAAAGCAACCAGGCAAGGGCACAAAAGCAAGAAAATAACGCATAAAAAACGGACCTAAAGGCAATACTAAAAGTAACATACAAGCATACAAAGCAGATAGGCAGAAAAACAACGAAAGAACAAAAGAGAAAAAGGCATAAACAAGAAAAGCAAAACAGTAAAAAAAAAAAAAAAAAAAAAAAAAAAGCCAAGGAGGCACGGGCAAAAGTACCAAGAAAAGCCAGAGGCAAAAGAAAACAACCTAAGAAAGCAGCAAAGATCAAAGCAGGGCAACACAAAAAAGCCTAAAGCTAAGGCAAAACAAAAGATATACTAAACAACTAAAAAGCATAATTTGAAGAAGCTAATGAGCTCTAACTCTAACAACAAAAGTGGCAAGACAACTACGAGACAACTATAAGGCCTAATCGCAAAAACTGACACACCCCAAAACCAACTTAGCTCGAATGACCCGCATACTTTAATCCTATCTCTCTACGCATTCTTATCTGAGGTCATGTCCTCGGACAAAAGAAGCTCTTTCAATTTTTGTTTAAGTGTATCCTCCCACCTAAGTTTAAGTCTACCCTTCCTTCTCAAACCGTCGACTATAAACACTTCGACTCTTCTTACCGGCGTTGGTTGTTGCCTCCTCTTGACATAAGCAAGCCATGTCAACCTTCCTTTTCTCATCTTTGAGATTATAGATTCGACTTCAAGTTCTGCACTGAAAATTCCGTTCGAAATCATGTCAAACATTATTTCATCACAAATCCACCTTAGCATTCTCAGTTCCGCCACTTACATCTTATTTGCTTAAACTTTCGCGATTGGCCGGCACTCTGACCCGTACAACATAACTGGTCTAATTACCGGCCTAAAAAATTTTCCAAAACTTTCTTATCGCATAGTACTCCTTAGGGGTGAGCAAAACAAACCGAAAAAACCGAAACCGAACCGAAAACCGAAAAAACAGGACCAAAAAAACCGACCTAAATTAAAAACCGATGGTTCAGTTTTTAATTTTTCAAAAACCGAAAAATGTGGTTCGGTTTCGGTTTTCGTCCAAAAACCAAACCATAAAAACCGAACCGAACCAAACCGGTTTTATTATATAATAAATCCAATGAATATAATATGATTAAATAACTAAATAAATCAAATTTATAAATTCATATTCATTTTGTGAGTGGATTTATAATATATTTATCTTAATGTTTATATTTATATGTGTTTTATCGTGTCACGTGTTTTGTGTGAATATATCAATAAGTATTCGATAACGATTATACTACGTCTATGTTCACTTGTATGTGTATGTCTTATTTATATGTTTGTAATTATAGAATTATGCATATAAACATTATTATGCTTAGATTGAAAAAAAGTAAAGAAGAATAACTAATTTTGTACGTAAAACAAGTTTGTTGGTATAATTTGGCCATACCCAAATATTAACGGTTAAAAACCGAAAAACCGAATCGAAACCGATAACAAACCGAAAAAACCGAACCGCCAAAAACCGAGCAGTTTCGGTTTTGGGTTCTACATAAACCGAACATTGTGGTTCGGTTTCGGTTTTAGCCAAAAACCGACCCAAACCGAACCGTGCACACCCCTAGTACTCCTAACGCCGCATTTCATTTCGCTCAATAAAAACCTTAATACCCTAAGGGTGCCACGTCACCTCTATCCAATAAAAACCTTCCAACTCAAAACTACCCCAATACTACCCTAACACTACCCTAACAAGTGGGAGTGGTACCCTAGTACCCGAATTCCATTTTTTTTTTAAATACATAAAATCACATACAATATTTAAAATAGGGTTTTGGCCGTAAAATAGCAACGTACTTTTTCAAATGTACCGATCTAGTACGCGTACTATTTTTTGTCCCACTTAATGTAACGAACTTTCTGTTTTTGTACCAATCTACCCCATCAAACTTGTTTAACCGGCACCAAAATTTTTTTTTGCCCATTTTCGCACGTTCTTGTCCGTTTTGCACGTTTTTGTCCGTTTTTACACGTTTTCGCACGTTATCACACGTTTTCATCCGTTTTTGCACGTTTTCGTTCGTTTTCGCACGTTTTCGTCCGTTTTTGCACATTTTCACACGTTTTTGCATGATTTCATCCGTTCTTACACGTTTTTGTTCGTTTTACGCATTTTCATTCGTTTTTACATGTTTTCACCTGTTTTTGCACATTATTTCCATTTTTGCACGTTTTCGTACGTTTCTACACATTTAGGCACGTTTTTGTCCGTTTTTGCATGTTTTTACACATTTCCGCCCGTCTTTACACGTTTTAGGCTATTTTAGCATGTTTTCGTCTATTTTTGTATGTTTTTGTCTGTTTTCGCACGTTTTCATCCATTATTGCACGTTTTCGTCCATTTTTACACGTTTTTGTCTGTCTTTGCATGTTTTCGGCCGTTTTTGCCTGTTTTCATCCGTTTTTGCACATTTTCGCACGTTTTTACACAAATGGACAAACCTCTGCAAAACCAGGCGAAAAAATGTAAAAATGAATAAAAATGCGTAAAAACGAACAAAAACGGGCGAAAACGGGCAAAAACAGACGAAAACGTGCAAAAATGGACGATAACGTGCGAAAACGTTCAAAGGAAGTGAGCTGTTACTCTTATCACAAGGCGAAAACATGTAAAAACGAATAAAAATGCGTAGAAACGAACAAAAACGGGCGAAAACGAACGAAAACGTGCGAAAATGGACGATAACGTGCGAAAATGTTCAAATGAAGTGAGCTGTTACTCTTATCACAAGGCGAAAACATGTAAACGAATGAAAATGTGTAAAAACGAACAAAAATATGTGAGAACGGATGAAAAACATGCAAAAGCGTGTGAAAATGTGCAAAAACGAACGAAAACGGACAAAAACGGACGAAAACCTGTGAAAATGAAAATACGTTATATTAAGTGGGACAAAAAATAGTACGCGTACTAGATCGGTACATTTGAAAAAGTACGTTGCTATTGTACAGCCAAAACGCTTAATAAAAAATGTCAAGTATGATGCATAGCCGGTTTCCAAACTTTTTTCCCGGTAGCCGGTCACTTATGGGTAGATTGGAACAAAAACAGAAAGTTCGTTACATTAAGTGGGACAAAAAATAGTACGCGTACTAGATCGGTACATTTGAAAAAGTACGTTGCAATTGTACGGCCAAAACCCTTTAAAATAAAAACATACCATTTCATTAAAAAAAAAAAAAAGCATTACATAATACTTAAAAAAACTACAACTTAAAAATTGAAACTACAACTTAAATTTTTTTTGAAAATAGAGGTGAAAGATTAGTTTAAATAGGAGTGAATTTTTTTTTTTTTTTTTTTTTTTTATTCGGGTCATAGCCGTTGGATAACGGCTTAAATTTACCAACGTCCATATTTTTGCAACGGTCACACTCGGCTTCGGAGCTCGCAAAACCAACCCGTAGCACGAACCCGAGCAGGGCGGAACGGTGTAGCCGTTCGGGTTCAGCTACCCGCCCCCCTACCCGACTACGACTCCGTCTTCTCTAATACGGTGAGTTACGTAATCGTGTGCCTTCAGATTTTACGTCATTCTTCTACAAACACCCATGATGAAAGTTTATAAAAAGTAGAGGCGGTTAGAAATTGATGCTATAAATTACACACAACCTCCATCAACAATTTAACCAAAATCCATCAAACTCAAAATCATCAAAAACCAAAACCATGGCTCGTCTCCTCTCACAAACCCTAACAAAAACCTCATCTTTTTCAAACCCCTTCCAATTTCTAAAACTATTTTCGTCAAACCAATTCTCAACCCGTTCATCATCATCACTAAAAAAACCACAATCAACCGATGAATCAAAATCAGAAATTGATGTCGATGTTTTAGCTTTGAAAAAACTTGATGATTTTGTTCACAACGTGATTGTCAAACAATGTGAACCTGATTGGTTACCTTTTGTTCCTGGGATGTCGTATTGGGTCCCACCTCGTAGGGATGTTACTAAGGAGGTTTTTGATGTTTTTAAGACTTTGACTAATCCGTTGACCGTTGGTGGTTCTTTGGATGAGTCTATGGCTGTTGTTACGGCGCGTGCTTGGCCTTCTAGTGACTTTTTTATTCAAGGTATTCAGAATTTGCTTTATTCGTTTCGTTGTTATGCATTTACTTGTTTATCTTAGATTCTTAGGCATGGTTTTTTTCGTTTTCGTGTTTGGTATAATAACATGAATATAGGCATCAAGATTTGCAACAAAATGTGAAAATGATTTGAACATAAAAATATAAGGTACTGTGTTATGAGATGTATATATAGGGGCGGACACTATGTTTTACATACACAGCGGCTAAAACCCTGACTTAATTTTGGGAATTAGAAACTGCCCGGCCCGTAATTCTAATTTAGGTCTTGGACTACTACCTTCTTGGCGTAACAAGGTCAATCCTGGAACAATTAGTCTCCACAACTCGATGGTTGTCTTAATAATCAAACACAAACCAAATAATTGAAATTTATGACTTTACTTAGTGAGTTAGTTTTGATGCAAATGTAGGTAATATAATGACTTCTGTTACATTTTGGTGCAATTGACCATGTATGGATAAATTATAATTGCAAAAACAAAAAACCCTCGTTATATATGTGGACTGACCTACTTCTATTGCCAAACTAGCAACTCTATTTTGAAATATAGGGGTTTACAGTTACATAGGAGATTAGCGACCTCCATACAGGCTTTTAGGCACCCTCGGCCGATCGAGCCGTGGTGGCCACTAGATGATTAGGCTACTATCAGTCTCCGCAACTTAATGTAACTACTGTTGAGGTTAAAAAACATTTTTCTAGTTGAATTGTTTATAGAATCTAGATGGAACAATGACTTTGAATATCCTACTCGTGTCGTTATGTCCTGTAATTTCGTTTATTTTCATTGCTTGTTCACAAACCTATCCTATCAGACTGCTAATTTTTGGGCTGATTTTTTCAAACGTAGATGGTGTAATGCAATTCAAGTAGTAAATTTTTTTGTCAGAGTTAAGAAAGCGATGAGGAATACTTAGTGGTGATTAGAAGGAATTCTAGTTTGAGATTTGATGCTAACATAATTTATAGGTAGCAAAGTTGATAATAAGGATTTAGGAATGAATCTAGGTTGTTCTTGGTAGTTCAAGATTCAATGTGGGAATGCCAAGCTGGTGTGTTACGCTAATTCTTGATTGGGATAATCAAATGTGACTGTCAGCTCATTTTAAAATAAGGATAAACGTCTTCTTAGAATCAATTTGATTTGGTATTATGCTCTCATAGTCTCATGCATGCGTAGGGACTTCTTTCTACGGATGTTATAGCTATGCTGGCGTAGGAGCTAGTCAGGTCGTAGGTCATTTTTTGTTATTAATATTCGTGCTGTTAGATTCTTGCCTTCAAGATGTTCCTTGTTTTATAACCAAACATACTTGATGTTTTCTCACAGACAGCCATTAGTTGTTCAAAGCTAGAATGCCAATGTAGGATCAAGGATGAAATCATAAGGTATATGGCAAGAAGGCAAAGGTAGACCATAAGTTCAACATTTTTCTGGTTGATTGGAAGTATAATAAATGTAAAAATGAACAGAGAAAGCATTTGCTATTCAGCTGCTGTGTGTCCGTGTTGATAAGACTGTAAACATATATTCTCGCCATTGCTTCTAACTCGAAGGACCAGACTTGCTCAAAAGAAACCCTGCAACCGAATAGCGGTTGAGAGCGGTTGATGGCAGTTATTTAACCGCCAAGTAGTTATAGAAAAGCAGTTAAGGAAAACGGTTGTAACCGCCAAACGGTTACTTCCTGAACCGGTATAACGTTTGGGAAATGCCCTCTCATTTAGTATAAATACGATGTAAATGTTTCATTTATATGTTAGACGATTTAGTTATTCAAAGATCCATATTGTTATTGTTTGCATATTTCATATCGACTCAACATCACAGCGTAGGGACCAACAAAGACCACACAAAAATATTTCATTAGTTGCTATATTCTAATACAAATACTTGCGTCACTGTTTAGATGACTTGCCGTTTTTTCTTCCATTTTCTAACATCCACGTATCTATAGTTGGACATGAGGCTTGAGTTCACTACCTTAGGTTTACCAAAGGGGGGTTTGTTTCGTGCGTCATATGCTCTGTTATGAACTCTAATCTGGTAGGAAGTGTTCTCTTTTTACCCTGTTTGGCTAGAAAGTATAAATTTCTTCTATGGCATCTTTCTGGCTGTAAAATAAAGGTGATATATGTTTAAAGTAGTTTTGTTTATGTGCTAAAAAGAGATGTATGATCAGATTGAAGCTGGTTTCATATTTAAAGGGAATATTTAATCAGAAATCTTAACTTTTCCTATTTTATGGCGGCCTTGGAGGAATTATTAAGTTCTCCTTAAACCTCTGGTACTGTTAGTCTAAATTGATCTTGTTATCTTATAGGGTAAGTGCTAGCGAAAATGATATTCCCATGTTTATAAGCTTGGCTGGTTCTATTTTCTATTATGAGTACATACTTTTCAGATTTCTATTATATTCATCTGCTTTCGACCTTTCGTGTTATCATCTGGCCACGATAGCCTAGCGAGATTCATACTAATTCTTTTGATCATTCTAAGACAGTCAGCACATCAATTACCAGCGGCCTTTGCTCTATTTGTGTTTACCGAGTGGTTAACTAGATGCATTTGTATTACTAATACTCAAGAAAAGTTTATGCGCATCCCTATACAAATAATTCGAAATATTTCTTAGGAATCTCGTACAATGATACTTTAGATTTTCTGCTAAATGCCACTATAGTTGGTGCATACGAAGTTTCAAGGTCAATGTTTTGATTGCATCTCTTTGAATTTTCACACGAAACACACAACATGCAGGCACTTCCCCTATGCGTTCTGTGGAGGTGAATGTTGATGAGAATGATGACATGTCTCAGCCTGAGGATAAGGAAGGATGAACTTAAAGGTACCACAAGCTCCGAGTAAGTGAACCGCTCCTTTTACTTTGTAACATCTGATTGCATTGTTGTTATTGGTCAAGTTTTGAGGTATTGTTGGAATATGCAGAATGCTTACTACTGTACATATATTTAGAGGTTAGAAGGTGGCGGTTGAAGAAACTGAAGTGAACTTGTTTGTACAGTTGGATATTCATAGGTTGGTTCATGTCAACTTTCCTAGTTTATATAGCATGGAGGTAGCAAGAACATATGTTTACTGATGTATCTGTTTAATAACTTGTAATTGTATTTTTGTAAAACCCTTTGATATGCTGCAAGCTTTGTTTATCGCTTATATGCTAATCTTTCAAATAATTAGAGTATGTCACGACTTGTTTGTTTATCCCTGTTACGTCAGCTTTCTCTCTCCAGCGACCTTCAGGCGATTGGGTGCCCTAGTAAAGACGACCTTTAATAAAATTAATTAAAAGGTGAGAGTGTTGTTTTTATGTGTGTGTTTGTTTCGATCATATATACGATCGAGTTGATAAAAAAAACAACCGATCGACACCTCCCACAATAACATGATCGAGTGGGGATCGATCCTCCCAATCGATCGTCATTCTCTTTTGGGGCCAGCCTGAGGCACAACTGGTACAAGTTGGAGAAATGGTTTAGAGACCTAAAATTTGACTACTTTTGTGCCTAAATTGAATTGTTAGGGTGTGTTTCTTTTTTAGTTATAGGGAAGGAATAGTGGGACCCATTAATTTAATAATATTTCTTTTTTAAATGAGACCCGCTATTTCTTTTATTTTGTCTATATCCACAAGGCTTAAATTATAATGTCCTCTTAATTAAGTGACTTATATAGTTAGTGGGTCTCACTATTCCTTCATCATAACTAAAAAAGAAACACACCTGATTTATTGGTTTAATGCGGGTCTTATTGTCACCAACAGGATGATGTCATAATATCACATAGATTAGCCATAATATTAGGCATGTCAATCAATTCTCAGATGTTATATCGTGTGTTTCTGCAAAAAAATGAAAAAGAAAAAAAAAAAAAAAAAGTTTTATTTTGGAGGCAATTATATTCTCTTTGGGTTTATTATATGCCCTAAAGAAAAATAAAATAAAATCCGAAAGGTTGCCAGCTTTCATGCACATAATAAATACACAGGTGAAAGTGAGTGTTCACATGAATCTGAAGCAAAAGGTATATTTGTAAATGGTCAATATATTCTGTTAAAAAGTTTGATTAAATGTTGTAAAGTGGTTTGAATATTCCCACTATGCTTTTGTAGTTGGAGTAGATGACATGCAAGAGCTTGGTTTTAAATTCAAGTGTTCCAGCCTTTATCCTTGTATATAACCATAAACAATGAAACCATAACATAACCATTTCCAAAGGTATCGCTGGAAGTTAGGAAGAAACTAGAGTTCAAACCTCATTTGGTGAACATCTTGTGATAGCTAGAGAAAATTCTAGAAACGGCTACTGAAAAACCCGTTAGGCCACGGTGTATTGATCGTGGAATATCATTGATAAATAGGAATATGTGTTATAAAAGGATTTCTTACAATTAGTTCATTTACAATAGAGCCAAAATGGCTTCACTTCCTCAAGTAACCTAACATGCTTCTTTGTTTACTTGTAATAAAATGTACTGGTATAAGTATAACATATGATTTTTTTGTATGGTGCATAACTGAAAATTTTATGAAAGGGTGCCTGATGTTTGTGCCTATCTTTGCAATTGTTAATCACTTCATCTACCATATTAATTGATATTTATAGAGAATGACCTTTGCTCTTTTGTCTTTTCTGATTAAAAGTGTCATCATGAATAAAGAAAATGCATTCTGCATGAGGACTTTTCCTACAATTTTAGTTATGACTAGTTGGTTCAGTCCATGGACCCAAATAGCTTAAAGTAATTTAATGATACAGCTAGATGTATGAATTCCAATATCAAAAATTCAAAATCATCGTACTATATTCTATACTGCTCAGGGCAATGTAAGGGTGCGTTTTTTTTTTTGTTGAAAGCTAAAGGTACGCAACGTACTTTTCAAAATTACACATCTAGCTAATATATTTTGTTAAGGGTCAAAGCTAGCTAACATACTTTCAAATTTCACTCGATCTAGCTAATATGACCTGTTGGTAGTAGGTTACCAGGTCACCTTGGCGAAAAATTTGCGCAGTTAGTCCTCTAGGATTAACGACCGTTAGCTAGATGATAACGACCGTTAAAAAAAAAAAAAAACTTTTAAAAAAAATTTTACTTTTTTTTTAAATAATTTCAAAAAATTTTAAGTTTTTTTTTTTTTTTAAATTTAAAAAAAAAAATTAAAAATTTTTACGTTTTTTTTAGAGTAAACTGAAAATACATCCCTGTGGTTTACAGTTTTTGAGACCTTACATCCCTGTCATAAACTATTGGCTAGTTACATCCTTCGTTAGCCAAACGTTAGCCATTCTACATCCCTGGTCACTAACTCCGTTAGTTTTCTTCGTTAAGTGCTAACGGGAGGGCTGTTTTGGTCTTTTTACTCATACGAGGGATGTATTTTGCAGCTAACTCTTTTACATATAAGAGGGATGTATTTTGCAATATACTTTTATACTTTACTTCTTTTTTTTTTAATTCTTATTATTATTATTATTATTATTATTATTATTATTATTATTATTATTATTATTATTAGAGTTAACTATTTATATAAAAAAACCTTTTGTCGAAAATATTATAAAAATTTTCAAAAATTTTATAAAAATTCCGAAAATTTTATAAAAAAAATTCCAAAAATTTTATAAAAATTTTCGAAAATTTTATAAAAAAATTTATAAAAAATTCCGAAAATTTTATAAAATATTCCGATAAAATTTTTATAAAAAATTTTCGACAAAAAAATTTCTTTTTTCTTATTTGAATACTTTTTTTCGGAATTTTTTATAAAAAATTTTCGACAAAAAAATTTCTTTTTTCTTTTTTAAATACTTTTTGACGGAATTTATTATAAAAAAATTTCGACAAAAAAATTTCTTTTTTCTTTTTTGAATACTTATTGACGGAATTTTTTATAAAAAATTTTCGACAAAAAAATTTCTTTTTACTTTTTTGAATACTTATTGACGGAATTTTTTATACAAAATTTTCGACAAAAAAAATTTCTTTTTTCTTTTTTGAATACTTTTTGACAGAATTTTTTATAAAATTTTCGGAATTTTTTATAAATTTTTTTATAAAATTTTCGGAATTTTTTATATAATTTTTTTATAAAATTTTTGGAATTTTTTTTATAAAATTTTCAAAATCTTTATAAAATTTTGGAAATTTTTATAATATTTTCGACAAAATGTTTTTTTATATAAATAGTTAACTCTAATAATAATAATAATAATAATAATAATAATAATAATAATAACAAGAATTAAAAAAAAAAGTAAAGTATAAAAGTATATTGCAAAATACATCCCTCTTATATGTAAAAGAGTTAGCTGCAAAATACATCCCTCGTATGAGTAAAAAGACCAAAACAGCCCTCCCGTTAGCACTTAACGAAGAAAACTAACGGAGTTAGTGACCAGGGATGTAGAATGGCTAACGTTTGGCTAACGAAGGATGTAACTAGCCAATAGTTTATGACAGGGATGTAAGGTCTCAAAAACTGTAAACCACAGGGATGTATTTTGCAGTTTACTCTTTTTTTTATAAAAAAAATCTTACGTTTTTTTTTTAAAAAAAAAATAAAAAAAAATTTTACGTTTTTTTTTTAAAAAAAAATTTCGTTTTTTTTTTAAAAAAAATTTTACGTTTTTTTTTAAAAATTTTTACGTTTTTTTTTTCTTTTTTTTTTTTTTATTTTTAATTTTACGTTTTTTTTTTTAAAAAAATTACATTTTTTTTAAAAATTTTTAAAAAAAATTATTTTTTTATTATTATTATTTTTTTTATATAAAAGTTTACGTTTTTTTTAACAAAAAATTTTAAAGTTTTTTTTTTTTTTTTTTTTTTTTTTTTTTTTTTTTTTTTAACGGTCGTTATCATCTAGCTAACGGTCGTTAGTCCTAGAGGACTAACTGCGCAAATTTTTCGCCAAGGTGACCTGGTAACCTACTACCAACAGGTCATATTAGCTAGATCGAGTAAAATTTGAAAGTATGTTAGCTAGCTTTGACCTTTCACAAAATATATTAGCTAGATGTGTAATTCTGAAAAAGTACGTTGCGTACCTTTAGCTTTCACCCTTTTTTTTTTCTTTACTTTTTTATAAATTAAGAGGCCTATAAAAGATAGTAAATATTTTTTTTTTAACTACTAAATGGGAAAGATTAGTATTTTTACACTCTAGTGACACAAATGATATAAGAGAATTAGTGGGCTCAAATAAAATAATAATAATATTATATTAACATTATATTGATTCAAAGGATATAACAAAAAAGTAAACACGCTCGAAGACTAAATATTTTGTCTATGTTTGTTTACACTTCCTGAATCTTTTATCGACCTTGTAACGGACCTAACAAGGAAATGAATACGGCGAATTTATATGATTTGGCGAGAAGAATTAGCGCATATTATATATTGTATGCATATATTATAACTAGTAATATTCAATAACTTTGTTTTGAAGTTAAATATTGTGTAATGTTTAAGATTTTTTTTTATAAAATTATATTGAACTTTAATACTTATATAGTTATAATATCTATGCATGCATAAAATTATTCATACTTTTTTCATTATATGTTAATATCAATTAATATTTTATCGATTTTTGTTGTACGAATACTTTGTTAAACTGATATGGTATTTATATTGATTTGATTAAATTTAACTATTGATATCATTTTCTAAACATTATGTGTGTTTAGTAGCACATGATGGCTTTTGAGAAAATACATGTCATTGTTATATATATAATCTTGTCTATTTATTTTCATCTCACAGTAACCTGTGAGGTCGTGTCTTTATTTCCATATTTCTATTCTTGTTAATAACAAGGATTCCAACCCGCGTGTTACTGCGGAGTGTTCGTATACGGTATTGTTGTATGTGTTAGAAGCCATAAATCCTGCAAAATAACAACATGCAAGTCAAATTTTAGAAATAACATGCACGAACAGAAAACAAAATCCCTAAACCTAGTTATTAACTCTAATAACTTCTTATAATTACATATCAAACATAATCAAGCGTTATACTCGCCATTCCAACCAAAACCCCTAAAATAATTTAAGCTTTTATCAACTAAATCAACAAACCCTAAATAATAATATTTCTTGAAAAAATTAAATTCCTAGTCTAATTTTCTTACCAGCATCACTTGTATGTGCGTGATTTTTGAACAAAAAACCAAACCAAACAAATGAAAAATAAGATCTTGCTTTCGTATGAAAACATCAACGACCGATAATGAAAAACAAGTGTACAACATGCAACTAACCCCGAGATTAGGTGGCAAATAAGTGGAGAACCCACTAAGAAACCCACTAACCATAATATTATAATCTCTCTAAGCCGACGACTCGACTCAGCTCGACATGTGAACAGTGTCTGCTCAACAGTGCACCCAAGCCGTCCAAATCCCTCAAGCCGACCTTGGCTTCGGAACACAGTCGGCTCCCCAAACTACTTTAGTGAATGTTATATAGTTTAATAATTTAATTTGTATTTTAATTTTTAAACTCGTATGTGGGTTAAACGTATAAAGAAGAAGAATATGTATAATCTTTTGTATTTATTTATAATTCCATGCAAATACATTAATTTAATATATACTGATAATAATATTTATAAATAATAACATATGTGTTGTATTTTTTATAAAATATAAAATATATGGGGTATAAAGTCTAAGGTATTTATAAAATTTATAAAGTTATTAAAAATAGAAAAATAATAAGTATACTTAAGTCCATATGTTTATTCAAAATTTAACAAATAAAGCTTTATTAATTAAGTTTTCTTTTTTCACAAAACTGACACATGTGTTTTTATACATATTTATTTTGCTGAATGAGATTTAGATGAGTATGACCAAATAAATTTGACTTTTATTGGCTAATTGAAATGCTCAATTTTGCCACGTAGACATAATTGTGCACTCTCATTGATACAATCGAGTTTTTTAATATTATTTTTACACTTTTGTCTTATTATATAAGAGACTAGTTATAACGTCCGTGAAGACACGAGATTTTAACATGAAGTAAATATTAAAGTTATGTATCTTTCATAAAATATATACACATTTTAACATTACTTTGGAGCAAATTGACACATGAATACTGAAGCTGCTACATTATCTTAAAAAAAAGATTAAACTGTGAGTTAGTAATGTGATAGAAATATTTTGATGTTGTGTTTTGTAGATGCTAGCATGGTTTTCCTTGAAATTTTGATATACTGAAAAAATATCAACTCTTGGTTTTCCTTGAAATTTTGATATACTGAAAACATATCAACTATTGGTTAGCGAAAAGACTACCCCACTTAATCAATGATTGGAGCAAAACGGGAAATGTTCTTGTATGGGCCGAAAAGACTACCCCGCTTAATCAATCAATTAATTGTAAGTTCACGTATTGTAATCCTCCAACCCATTTAAAAAGAAATTCAATTGAAATAATTAACATATTCAACTTCATATCTTAACGATATGAACCATTCGATGATTGACAATATATGTTTATAACAAGGGTTTCAATTTGCGCGTTGCTGCAAGGTGTTTGCATAAAATCGTATTGTATAAATAAAAAGTTCTAAGGTAGCCGAATCATGAATACTCATTTTATATTTAACATGGCATTCTAAAACGTACGACATCACAACAAATTCTATTACATTTATCGTGCACAATGACTATCAAAGTGCCACATACAGTGTTAGAAAATAATTATCCACTTTACATTTAACATACCATTCTAAAACGCACAACATTACAACTAGGGGTGTTATTCGGGTTGACCGGGTCGAGTTCGGGTCAACTCGGGTCGAGTCAAATCGGGTCAAGCCTTAAAAAAACATACCCGAACCCGACCTTGTTTTGAACTCGGGGTCAACTCGGGTCGGGTCAATTCGGGTTCGGGTCAACTCGGGTTGGGTCAATTTGGGTTCGAGGTCAACCCGAGTATTTTACATTGTAAAAGTGTTGTTTAACCGGGTTAGTCGGGTTCGGTTCGGGTTCGGGTTGGGTCAAGACTAAAAAAATATACCCGAACCCGACCTTGTTTAGAACTCGGGTCAATTCGGGTTGACCCGAATATATTTTTGAACCCGATTGACCCGACCCAAATTGACTCGGGTCGGGTTCGGATCGGGTCAGCCCGAATGACACCCCTAGTTACAACAAATCCTATTATATTTATCACACACAAATGATTATCAAAATGTCACACATCACAACATATCCTACTATATGCTTCGCGTAGAAATAACAGATCCAACGACCCACAAATACAACAACATCCTTACCTAACTTTTTCCAGCTATCGAATCATCAGTACCCAATTTATATTTAACATATCCTTCTATAGCACACAACATCACAACACGAATTATTGTATCTTGAAATTGTTCCAAACAACTCATGGCCATCTTAAATTTACAATATACTTCTTCTAACTGGATATCCAAACCTCAGATATATAGTGTATGTCTTCTCTTCAACAAACATTAATACGGACCTCCCCTTCCTCTTCAAGCTAGTGACATGTAGCTTGTTTGCAGGAAGCATAACAAATGTAAATAATCTTTAGTCATATGCTCATGTGTACTCATCTTTAATTTTGTTTGCAACAAGATGTTTTTTTACCGCATAACTACCATGATTGTTGTCCAGGGCTTGAATGTTGTCTTAAACATAATGCCAAACACTTACAAATCCAGAGTATAACCGACTGTTGCAAGAATAAAGGTTCTTCTTTCTTATGGTATACACCAAATGTGTAAAATGTTGCCATCCTTTCTAGCACCTAAAAAATCACAATTGTTTTCACTATAAACTTCAAAATGAAATAATGGAAACATGTTAAAAAAAATTAATAAATTAAATTGGTAGGTTGACCAGGAAGATCTTCAGGACTTCACATTCCCAGGCTTGAACCGCTAGTTGTTAAAAGCTCCAAATTCCGACAGACGAACCAAATATTACTCCACTTGATATCCTGAAGTGCTCGGCCGACAACTTAATATAGAAACATAAAAAAATGGTGCAAAATTTCAAAAATAAAATGTGACACATAGAAGATAGAAATATACTAATGAATTCCTTGTCCTTTACAAAAATATCCATCCCCTCCCAAAGTCGATAGATTCTGAACTCCCCTTTCGGCACTCTGAATGCGAATCTGGCATAAAAAGGTAGGGCAATCCAACAAACATGTCACCCGACACACTGAATGGTTTCTAATTAGAATATGCATAGTATGTAAGATGGACACAAAAAAACTTAGATAAGGAAACTGGGAGAAATCGGAATAAAAATTCTTAAGAAAGCGTGCAAGGAGTTTTCCCGACACAAAAAAGACCAGATGATGATTTCCTCATTGCATAACATCCCATCTAAAGCATCACTGACTCTGCTCTACTCAGTTGAACATCAGCACGACTATTTTATGTATCACGGATAGTCTAAATAGCAAATTGAACAGTGCATCAGTAACATGAGACAAAATAACTATAATTCGACTCAAACATCATTTTGCCTACAAAACACATACACGGTGTATACCGTACCAGCTGCTGTCATGGAAAAGCTATGACAACATGCCCAACGAAATCATCATAGCCAAGCATCTATCGTCTAAATTACACATATCAAAACAACACACAACACATATGCAAAATCACGTTGGCCTAAAGCAACGCTAATTGATATAAGTTAGTGGTCATTACATTAAGGTAAGACTGCCGATGGGCTTACGTGAAACATCAAGGAAAGAGACATGAAAAAAGAGACTAATATGTGTTTCAACATAAAGAACACCGATACTTTGTACAATAATCATGATAATCTTAAATGCAAGGAAATATGAACCTCACAGAAAACAATAAATAACATACCTCCAAAAACCCGTTTAGTCAGAGCAACCAACCACTGTTGGTGAACATGAGGAAAGCCAGATACCCGTAATGACACGCACCTTCCCATAAAATCTCCATTTGCCAACCAAAATGGCAGAGTCCGCAAAAATGCTTGGGTGGGGTGCCAGACCTTATCAATCAACCTGGTCATGCTTCGTAAAGTACTCCTCCACCAAGTACCATGCAAAAAATTCACATCGATTTCTTCCAGCCTCCTCATCCCAGACTGTCCTTTTAACATTTCCTGTGTAACCTAAATACAAAAGAAATTTAATTTTTAATAAATGCAACAAAAAAATGTAACTGTGTGCTTGCATACGATAGTGGGCATGAAACACGCATGCATTGTATGGCGGACAATCAAGTATGTGAGAAATCAAATCCACACACACTAATATCTGATACTGTAAATCACCAACGTCACAAATTAAAGCCATACCTCTGCTGCAGCAAGCGTGTGTTGTAAAAAAGATTCCTTTTGAGGTGCACAAAGAACCACAATAACAATATCAATTCCAACGTGAAAACATGAATTCACACATAAATTCAAACCTCTAACGGTGTTCTGAACTCTAAACACAGCTGAAAAGCTTCTTTGAAGGACACAAAGAGGAAAAGATGATAATATTAGTATACTACAGCTGCAAACTCGCTTTATATGTGACAGGTTGTCCCATTACAACATCACATTTATTTCACAAAAATTACGATATCATTATCATGTTTATAACAAATAATCTCCATCTATCACATAATCAACCATTACTTCTGATTTAAGAATATCATACAAAACTATAAAAGATATCACAAAGCCTGAAGACACATAAACATACATCAAGATATCCAAACTACACGGTAACATCACATCCGTCGCCCAAACATTACGTTATCCTTATCATCTTCATAACAGATAATTTCCAACTACCACATAATCAACCATTATTTCTAATTTAAGAATATCATATGAAATTATAAAAGATACCGCCAAAACCCGAATAAACAAAAACACACATCAAGATATCCAAATTACATGGCAACAACACCAACAACGATCTTAAAACATAGACTCAAATATCACAACAAATTCTGAATAAGACTCGCAGCACTAAGAAAGATCCGAAAACCACGTTGAATGATAATATTCAATTTCATGTAGCATTCTATATAAAATGATAACTTATAGTCGCATTCGAGAATCATTAAAAAAAACCCATATGATATAGACTATCACCATTAAAAATGAAAAAGAGTATTCGTTCTGAAGCTAACCTGCATGCATAATTTTTTTTTGATTTTGTTGTCCACAGAATCCACATGGTATCAACATCAACCACAACCGTAAACTTTACACTCAAATATAAGAAAAAGATCCTTGGAATTCTGAAACACAAAATACGATTAAAAAAACTAAACGAAAGAACATAAAATGTAAAAACTAAACGCATACATGAATCGTCAATTTAAATCCCTTTATGCAAACATGCTAAACCTCCCTACTGTAACTCCAAATTGCACAAACATAAAACACCTAATTTACCAAGAAACTCTAAACCTACAACAAACAAAACACAAAACAATTGAAATAAATCACATAGTTACACCTTCCAAACCATATTCTTAATCTCACCTACTCTAACCTCTAATTGAAAACAAAGGATTTCCAAGAAATAACTTGTATACCATACGGTTGCCGGCACTCTAAAACCAAAATTACATGCAAATTACAATCACGTTTAACAGCTGAATCTTCCAACAATGAATCACAAATTAAACTCATAACAAAGATTAAACAATTCATAACTTGCAGCAAAAGCATGTAAAAAGCAGCAATCTTAACCACATATCAGACATGTCATAAAGATTAAACAAATACAATGACATATCAACAAATCCGCAAACTAAAAAAGGAACCGACATACCTTACGTTAACGAATCAGATGACAACGAAACCTTGCAATTAATTCTTCAAACTTAGAAACCCTAAAACCCCACAACTCTCTAAGATATAACCCAGCAACAACTAAAGTGTGTGTTTAGAGAGAGAAACAACAGACTAAAATGAGAAACCGATTGCATTTGTGCATAGTTCTAGCATTGATACAATGGAAAACAAATGTACAACATGCAAACAACCCTAAGATAAGTGGCAAGTGAATCGGAAATGGAGAACATGTGTACATCATGCAACGAACACCAACAATAAGATGACAACTAAGTACAAACCCACTAACCACATATTTTAATCCATCTAAGTCGATGGCTCGGTGTATGAACAGTGTCGGCTCAAGTCGCGACTCCCTAATGAACCCAAGTCACCCCACTCCTTCAAGTCGACCTCTAAGTCGACAACTTCATAACAGTTTCGGCTCTTCAAACCACTTCAATGAATGTTATATAGTATAATTTGTCATATATATATAAGGTACTACTCTGTATATTGTTGTGAATACTTATGCTTGTATATCTCCAAAATGTTACTATTATCACATGTCAATTACATAACATAACTTTTGACAAAGGTTCAATCTAAAATGGGTTCACACAAAAGATCAAAGAGAGGTTATGTGACCGTTGTTTATTTTATTTTTTTAGAAAATAAAATTGTGGTTTGATAGCTTATCTTTGTTGGTGAGTAAGCCTTTAAGCGTGGATGCAAATTTAGGCATTAGAACGAGAGCATCAACGAAGCTTATATCAAAATGAAGCTCGTTGAAGATTTGGAAAAATTTTTCCATTTGCTCTTTGTTTTTGTCTTTGAGCTTCTCATCATTCATTCTTGATGGGTATGGAAGCTGACTAGACTTTTGAGCCGGGATGGAAGTGATTTCTGGCTCAAGATTTTTCTTCGGAACATCGGGTTCCGGACTTAAGGCTTGGACTACCGAAGGTGGGACGTGTGCGGTACTTCGTGGGCTTGAATAATGCACCTTGTCCGTTGTCTCCTTGGTAACTTGACTAAATGCCACAGGAGGAGGGGGCATTGGAGTCGTAGGTCCATTGTGCGTCTTACCACTACGAGTGGTGACGGCTTTCAACTCGGCATTTGGATTGGGAATAGTATTGCCTGGGAGTCCTCCAGAAGATGGCGAAGCTTTGTTCATATTCATGTTCATGAAACTGCTCATCATATTCTTTAACTCATTTGTCTGCCGAGATAATGTGGTATCAATTTCCCTTTTTAGCTCACCTCTCATGTTATTGATCTGAGTTTGCATTGAACGCATGTTTGCCTCAGTCATTTTCATGAAGTCATTTGGCATGGGAGCTTGAGGAGGTGGTTGATAACTTTGATGATTTGGAGCTTGATATGGTTGAGGTTGGTTGAAATTGTTCCGGTTTTGATTGAAATTTTGTCCTTGATTCGGAACAAAGCGATTTTGATTTCCATGGTTTTGATTGCCATGGTTTTGCACGGGAGGAAAACCAGGTGGTGTCATACCGCTAGGTGCACGGTAGTGAGGATCAGCCTGTGGTCGGTATTGATTGTGGTTTACCGAAGCTATGGGAGCTTGGTAAAAGGAAGCATCGGTTGCTTGACAATCATAATACGCGTGTGGACCACTACAAGTTTCACACACCTTGGTTACGGCTTTGACTGGTTCGGGCTTATGAATTTCGCTTTTGATTTCCTTTACCTCTTTTATCATACAATGGATGATGTCCGTTAGAGCAGCTATCGGAGCTGCTAACTCAGAAGAGTTACCGGATGAAGAAGCAGGAGTGTTCGGAACATTTACTTTGTTGCGAGAAAAAGGAACTTTTGATTTACTCTCGCAAATTTCAAGTACATCTTTAGGTTTACGATTCAAGATATTGCCACCCGCGGATGCGTTCAAAGAATCTTGATCATTACCGTTCAACCCATTGTAAAAGATATTAACTTGTTGAAGCTCCGTGAATTCATGATGGGGGCATTTCCTGAGGAGATCTTTGAATCTCTCCCATGCCTCTCCAAAATTTTCATCGAAATTTTGACGAAATCCAGAAATTTCATTTTTAAGATTAGTCGTCTTTGATGGAGGAAAGAAGTAATTCACAAACTTTTGGACAAGATCCTCCCAAGTTTCGATGGATCGAGGGGGTTCTTTTTCCAGCCAAATCCTGGCTGCCCCCGCAAGTGAGAACGGAAATAGCATCAATTTGATCACCTGTTGTGGCACATCTTTGTAATTGAGAGTTGATGTCAAATGGTTGAACCAACGGATGTGTGCATAAGGGTCTTCTCGATCAGACCCGCGGAATTGATTCGTAGACACAAGTTGGATTAAATGTGTCTTCAATTCGAAGTGATCAGAATTGATTACCGGTAAGACGATGGCATCTCCATAACCCTCGGTGGGTGCCTGGAGCATTTCCGCCATAGTACGTTCGTCTGCCATGTTGTTGCTAGAAATAGTACGAATCTCGGGTTCGACTATTTGGGTAGCACGCCTACGAGAACGTCTTCTTGGAATTTCTGCTAGATCACGCAAAGGACTCAATGATCTAGAAGAACGAGTGCGCATGCACTAGAGATAACTCTAAGGGATCTCAGAGTTAAGGAGAGAAATGGGAATTATGAAATCTTTCAGATGAGAATGAGAATTATGAAGACGGTTTGTAAAAATCAGGTGAGAAGAATCTTTATGGGTTTTCTGGTTCTGAAACGTCGATATCACAACAAAATCAATTAACACAAAATCGAGGCAAAACAACAGTGAACTTAACCAATAATCCAAGATGAATGGCTTCTTTGAAAAAGGTACACCAATCACAATGGACACAAAGGCAAGTTTTATATCTATGGTTCGGGAACTTATTATGGTCGCACCCCCAGTTAGGTAGTGCACTGCCTTGGTTTTCGGTGGTAATCTTTTAAGTTGTTAATTATTAGAGAAAACGACGATTCTTTTTGTATTTTTATTTTTTTGATACATATATAGAAACAAAAGAAAAAATATTTTTGTGTTTTATACGTTTTTGGCTGTTTTTGGGTTTTTGGATTTTTTAGAAGAAAATATGGATATATATATATATATACAAAGATGGATGATATAAACAATGAGTGAGGATTCAAACAACTAATCTGCTACACGGAAGATAAATCAGCACAGCTCCCCGGCAGCGGCGCCAAAAATTTGATGCGCGCAAAACCGTCAAGTTCTCTCACGCAAGCGTAAGAAAGCTTAAAACAGCTCAAGCACGAAATCAATGAAGATCTGAGGAGTGCAGTGTTTCCCCGGGTCGTTAAGTCCCAGCGAGTTGTGCAATGGATTATCAGACGTTTAGTGATCGGGAAGTTTGAACGAGAAAAGGATTTGGAAATGATATTAAACTACGGAAAAAGCCAACAAATAAAAAACGCCTTAAATGCAAATTAAAGAAAATTAAAAAGATAAAACCTATTAAATAAACGCTATCACTATATTTAAAGTGATGAACGTTTAAAACTTAAAACTAAAAACTTACGTTTAAATTAAAAAAAAAAACGTAAACGTACAAAATAAAAAGTGAAATCTAAGAAATAAAAGTCCTAGAAATATGAAAAATACATTTTTATAATCCTAATGATAAAAGAAAATTTTAAGAAAAAGAAAATTATTTTTATAACTATTTAATTAATTATTATTAAATAAAAACTATTTTAAACTATTTAATAATACTCTAAAATAAAAGAAAATACAAAATAAGACTAGAAAAATAAAATTAAGACTTAGAAAAATCTAAAATATGATAAAACTAATTTTAAAACAGAAAAGATATTTTTTTAGACTTTTTATATATTTATTATTAATTTAAAACTATTTAAAACTAATTAAAATGCTAGAAAATACAAATTTAACTAAGAAAAATCTAGAAAAATACTTTTTTGGCTTTTTATATTTATCTAAACTTAATAAAATTGAAAAATTATTTTTTTGAAGCTTTTCTTAATTTTTTATATTAAAAGCTAATTAAAAATGATTAAAAACTAATTTAAATTAAGAAAAATAGCTAAACAACTTAGAAAAATCTGAAAATTTCAGGAAAAGTCTAAAATGATGCTAGGAATATGAGAAAATTAGAAAAACAGGCACTTGTTTGTAGAATTATGAAACTGCTTAATCAAGTGCTTATTAATAAGCAATAAAATAAGCCAACAGTGACCCTACAAGCACCAAATGATTACAGAAGCCTAATTATGCTAAAAGGACTAAATTACAACTAATCCTAACTATTTTTAACCACAGAATCACACTGATCACAGATTTGGCTTATGAGTTTTAAGCTAAAAAGGCAGTTCTGGGTACCAACTTAAGACACTAGCACAAGCTTAAAAATAAGCTCAAAATGAAAACTACCACTTGGAACTTGTAAAGGACCTGGGTGAGACCAAGTGTACCAAAGATCAGGCTATGATGAGCTCTTATGAGCTCTGTACACTTGCTGCACTTTCTGAGAAAAATCTCAGTACTAGCTGAGACAGTGGAGCAGGGGAGATACCCCCAAGTTGAGGAGCTTATTTGAAGCTTTTAGAAAAATCACTAAAATCTAAAAAAATGCAGATAAGTAATGGTACCAAGAGAGGTTTCTAAAATGCCAAATTTCAATAGATAAGTCCAAAGAATGAGCTCAAAACAATTCTTTCAAAATGAGCCCAAAACCACTTTTTTAACTTTTTGACTTTTGAAGATCTTAAGAACTTTGACTTTTACCAACTTTGGATCCAATTTTAAGACAGAGGTTGATGTTATTTGATGTAATGAACCCAATGCACTCACTGTTAATGAAGACTAAACACAAAACAAGGATTTTCCAATCCTAAAATTATAACAATGGACAGTTAAAAGTGATTAAGTGCAATCTTGACTTTTGCATGTTACATGTTCAAAAGTAAGACAGATATGCACTAGAATAAGCAAACCAAGCATGATACAACAAGTAACAACCAAAGTACTGACCTATAATGCAGTTTAATCTACTAAACCAAACACACCTTATTCAACAGATTTGTGAGCTAAACAAATCTACCCACTAAACTAGCATAAGCAAATACTTAAACTGGCCTTAATTACTCTAATGACAGCTAATTAAACAAAATTTAACCAGTTATTACAACAAATAAAGATTAAACTAAGAAATCATGAAAATTACTTACATAAGTCCTTAACCACTATGGTTTGAAACAAGTGAAACATAGAACCACTACCCTAAATATCACCCCATATGCATCTGAATCAACCCAATTCCAATCTGCATCAACTCATTTCCAATCTGTACCAATTTTTAGCTTAGTTTGACTTTAGTTGACCAAGAACCAAAATGGTTTGAGACTTGACTTTAAGCTTATGAAAAGCTATAAAAAGCTTATATAAGCTTAAATAAACTTGTAAATAAGCTGTATGAAGCTTGAAAAAAATTGAAATGTACTTAAATTTGCAACAGTAAGCGTATCAAAGTAAAACTGAATGAAATATGAAATTAGTGACTAAAGCTTGATTAGATTGAAAATATAACTTGAATTCAGTACTTAAGAACCAAATATTACAACTCTTGAATTAAACTAAGACAGAAATAGTAAAAAACGACATAAGATAATTTAAAAACTAAAATCTACTACTTGCTTCTTCTCTTTCCTCTCTTTTTATAACCCAATCACTTTGTATCTCTCCTCTGATTGTTTCCCATCAATCCTAGCCCTTTAATGACTTCAAAATGATCTCAACCATTTAAACTGATTTTTGGCGCCAATTTTGTTGTTTGACAGATGGGGTTGAGTGAGGAGGGGGGAGGTGCATTAAATGAGTCTTGGAGTTGTGTGGAGGTGGGGGGAGACATGGAAGAGATAAGGGGATGGTTTGGTTGAGTGTAGCAGGTGTTAGCAGGGGGCAAGTGGAGAGGGTGAAGAGTTGGCGCCAAAGGTCTGGTTTGACCAAGTGGGTTTGACCAGGTTTAATAATCAAAAAGGGGGGTTCATAATTCCAAATGACAGGGGTCCAAAGTGAAAGGGGGTCCAAAATAGGTTTAATGGCTTTTAACTTCAAGGACTAAAGGTGTCAATTCTGAAAATAGAAGGACCTGTTCTGCCAATTCTGCCAAGTTGCTTCAAGGGACCATAAGTGACAACCTTCAAAAGTATAAGGACCAATATTGTCATTTTGCAATTTTCCAGGGGCCTTTTCTGCCAATTTTGAAACTTGAAGGACTATTTTTGTAATTTTCTCAAACTTTTGATATTTTTCACCAAAGGACTAAATTTGACAAGTTTTGATTTAAAAAGGACCTTTGGTGACTTTACTTTTGAAATTATGTGCTCAGGGACTGTTTTTGACAACTTTTGATACTTGGGGGACTGAAACTGCAATTTTTGCAAATTTGATATGTTTTTCATCTGATTTTGATATTTTTGAATTTAAAACACATAAAACACTGATTTGTGATATTTTGATCATTTTGATGTGTTTCTGAGTGTTTTCAGACGAATTTGCAGTTTATTTTGTACAAAAATGATGAGTATTTACACACTCATCATGGTTGTTTAAGATTTGCAGTTTATAGATGTTGTTTAGGATTAGTAACTCTGCTTATTGAAGGACAATTTACAATTGCTTATTAAAGCTTCTTATAAAAGATGTACAAGATTGTTTATAAAAACGGGTTATAAAGGGATAAGCATATTAATAAGATCCCAAACAACCTCTTTATAAGCATGATCAATATGAAATCCAAAACAACCCCTTTATGATTCAATAAGCAATCCCAAATAACCTCTTCATAAGAAAGTCCAATATGCAATCATTACAACCCCTTTACAAGCAAGGGATTCAGCAATAATGTATGCATTAGAATGAACCTAAGGCTGGTCCCAGTCGTGACCTGGGACGACCTGGGTCATCCAGCGCCACGTCAGCTTTCTCTCTCCAACGACCTGACACGACCCAGATGCCCCAGTCGATGACCCATGCTTTTTCTTTTTCTTTTAAAAAAAAAAAAAAAAAAAAAAAAAAAAACAATTTTAACATAAACTAAAATTTCATTAATAATTAAAATGTTACAATTCTAAATAAAAACAATACGAAATACATAAATCATAAATCTAATCTGAATGCTCCCCGCATGCAGAGTCATACGAGGGGGTACGAGAACCGGCAAATCCCTCGAAGCGAGCCAAATCTTCCTCGTCTAGCAGAGGTTCCCCCGGTAGCTCGAAGTTGGTAGTCGAAGTTGAGGCACCAACACCATCGTTTTTGTTCTCCCGATAGCTCCAATTGATTTTGGTGCTGACGTTGTTCGTTATCTTCTGAACACGCCGCCACAACTTGTCAGCAACCTCGCGATCTTTGCGGGCTTGATCTTTCAAAAATTTGTCTATCACAGCTTTTCGTTCAGGAGTAATGTCGTTGCAACTCTTGTAGTTTTCTCTCATTTGTTCCTTCGCCTGGTCAAACAATTCGATAACGCTTATAATAGCGTTTTTTCGAGCCTCATCGTCGTTATTGCATTGATTTTGAACGTGCACTTGCATATCTTCAACGGAATGAGGGAGACGGCAAGCCATATTAAATCTTGTGTTGAGAAGTATTTTGAGTTTGAATTGTGTTTGATTTTTTTTTTTACTTAATGACCAAACGGTCATTTTCTTAAATATGTATTCAATGTATACGTTGGGAAGGGAATAGAAAGCGTTTAACATCGAGCGAAAAAACAACCGATATTCGAAAATTTTGGTCCACGACTGATGTTGCAACCGACTCCCACAGTCGAGACAACCGATGTTCACATCGGTTGAGGGTGGAAAATTTTGTTACCCAACCGATCAAAACCCCACGAATGCGTCCATCCTAATGAATGGATGAGCACACTATGTCCAGACACACATCACACTCAAGTAATGCGTGTAAAATACGGTTTGATGTAAAATCGAGTTTAAAATGGATACACCATAAATACCACGTTTGCACATTGTTGGAACTGAGAAATTAAACAATGTTAAATCTTTTAATACCTATGCAATATCATGAATTTTGTAATAACTTACAACACAACAAACACTAAAACTAAGCATATTAACATTTAGATAAGCAATTCCAAACACCATCTTATATGAATTTGTGGTTTTTATCACGTCTTGCATTGATATTAAATACATTACTAATCTAGTAGCTAAGATTGACTCAACCGTACTGCTTATGTAACCCTGAAACTAAAAAAGGGACATCAATTTGGTTATAGACAAAAATTGACCAAATACAAAGAAATAATTAAAGTTGCTAAGGGAATGTTTCACTTTGAATGAACTTTTAGCCAACACTATCAAATTTGGATTTTAGGAAGAAAAAAAAAATTACAAACATGCAAAAGGATTCTGTTGTGCAATAGATTTTGTTAACAAATCTAGAGAATACAAAAATCACAATTTTTTTTTTAAAGATCTTAGACTTTTGTTTTCGTCACTCAACAACTCTAAATTATACCTGGTCGTGGATTAGAAAGATGATAAGAAGCATATCGGTCACGTTGTTTGTTTCTGTCACAATAGGGTTTTCGTAACTAATAGTTTATTGTTGTGTCGAAGAATCCAGCGTCTTTGCCGTTTTGGAATGTTTGCAAGGAATTGATGTTTGAGGTTGCATGTGCAACGGGATTGACATATGTTGGTCCGCTTTTTGATATTTTTTTTATCATTTGATCTAAAAGTATAAAATATTTAATTTCAAGTGCATGCGTATCTTAAACTTTTTACGCAAGTTTAAGTGGAAAAACGAATTTTTAAAAAAATTAATCAAATCAGTGAAAATTTAGCCTTTTTTGATTAATTTTTTTTTAGAAAAATATAACAATAATTCAGTTATTAACTAATGAGGGAAGTTCCAAAAATTTATATGTCAAAAAGATTTTCCTTTATTATATAAAATATATTTAAGTTGGATCATGTTTACTTTTTGGCATATTAAGCTTTTCTAATTTATTTGAACGATAAATTATTGACACACCTAAACCACTTGCTATCTCACATAAACCTCATAAATGTTTTCGACGAGATTTGAACCTAATGGGTCACTCACTTAGCATCGGGCCACGTCTTTGTTTTTTTTTTTTTTTTTTTTTCACATATCAATAAGTTCTACGTATCAATAGTCATAAAGTAATTAATAAGTTAAGATTAATAAGATGCAACTTGTTACAATCTATCTATTTTAACGACAATTTGCCACTTATAGACCACATATCTTATACATAATATCTCACAAATGTCTCTAACGAGACTTGAAACCATAACTTTTTTGATTGGCCATTCACATACTACTATACCAAAGGCATTTGGTAGTTTGGTGCAACAAGTTACAATCTAACTACGAGGTGGGCCGAGTAGTGCGGAGTAATCATTCACGTGTGGAATACCACTAGGGATCAAGCGGTCACGCCAAAAATTCAAGTTTCGTAAATGCGGACATTTGCTACCTTTTTAAGTGGTGTGTGTACCAAGAGTAATTTTGCAGCGTTAAGGTCAAGTGAATTTAACAATTACAAATTTGAAATATAAAAAAGAAATAGGATAAAAGCTAGCATTCTTCACAATCTTGAATCAATAGATTAGGTAACTGGCGATGGAGGGAGTCATACTCAAAATATCGATACTGATAGAATGGATATTCTAAAGAATATCACTTCCATTGAGAAGCTTGAATCGTTGGACCTAGCTCAGAAATCAAGGCGTCATTGGTGTGCTTATGGGGATTGTTAATACAAATTCGTAAAAACGTTTATTTATCACGATCTTCTTATGTTTTGTCAATAACAAACGTAAAATCATTTTAACGAAATAAATAAAATACGTAAAGTTTTTAATCCAATAGTTTACTAACTTATTTCACTAAACAAATAAACCATTAAACATGTTTAGTTAAATAGTTTGCATAAACCATTTTTATAAAACATTTCTAAGTAACTTTGGTTACTTAAAATTTATAAAAATACATACTAGTTAAGATATAACTTGTAATATAAAAGCTTGGACTATCCATAACCCAAAACCCATGCCCAAAACCCATGACCCATGGAGCTTGACCCAAAACCCATAACCCATTGCATGACATCGAAAATGAGTACTATCCATGACCCATAACCCAAAGTCCACGGTCCGTGACCCAAAGTCCATAACCCATAACCCAAGATGTCTTTGACATCATGCATGACATCACATGACCCATGGACCTTAACCCATAGCCCAAAACCCAAAATTGTAATCCGAAATCCGGACTGATATTACTAGTTAGCCGGATCCCTTGGATTACACTGGCCTGATCCCTTTGGGAAAGAATCTGGCGAATCCGACTGATCAGAAGACATCTTGCTTATAAATAGTTGGCCATTTCCTCATTTCTTCTTACCACTCTAGATATATACCTTCTCTCTATATTCTAACTTCTCTAACCTCAGATCCAAGGATCCTCTATGTAGTATTTCTTGTAGTGATTCTCTAGGTTCCTCTTAAAGACGAGATCACGACATTTAGCTTAGAAGACTTGTAAGCTCGAAGACATGGGTTGCTAGACTTCTTCATCATCACAAGATCACAGAAGCGTCTCTTGTTGTTGGTTCCTATCAAGTATGTCATAGGTGTATTTAGATAACTAGTGGTGCTTGGATTAGTTCCTCCATTGTAAAGGAACTCAGTATCTAGCCTTGTACCGGATAAAGTGTAGGCGACAAAGGTTTGGTTCTACCTTGTGTGAAGAACCCGGTATCTAGCCTTGTACCAGATAAAGTATAGGCGACAAAGGTTTAGTTCTACCGTGTGAAGAACTCGGTATTTAGCTTTCAATAGGAAAAAGTGTAAGAAACGGTGAAGGCTTCTACGCCAAGAAAAAAGAGCTTGTAATGTGTAGTGATTACGAACTCTCGAGTTGGGTACTCGGGGAGTGGAGTAGGGCAAGGAAGGTGACCTTGTAGCCGAACCACTA
>BPTQ01000002.1:13881846-13942916 GCA_019973895.1 Chrysanthemum seticuspe | reverse complement strand
TTTTATTGAGGTGCGGTGAGCCCATAAGACATGCGAAAGCTCCTCGACCCACCTTCCTTTGTGCCTGTCCAGGCGCGCCTTTATTCCTTCGCCCAGGCTTCGATTTGCGCGCTCTACTAAGCCATTGGTTTGTGGGTGCGTAACTGACGCGAAGTGTTGGGTGATGTTTAACTTCTCGCACCAATCTTTGAAGGGGTTGTCACAAAATTGTTTCCCATTATCCGAGATGATTTCTCCAGGTAATCCGAAGCGGCATACTATGTTGTCCCAGACAAAGCGTTTCACCTGATTGCCGGTAATTGTCGCCACTGCTTTTGCCTTGATCCACTTGGTGAAGTAGTCTATAGCTACTATGAGAAACTTGAGACCGCCTGCTGCTATTGGAAAAGGACCTGCGATATCAATGCCCCATTTGTAGAATGGCCATGGCGCCGTGATTGGCGTTAACTCATGCTGTGGTTGGCGCGGAACGGGTCTGTGGACTTGGCAATCATTGCACTTCCTTATCAAGTCCCGCGCATCTTTATGCATGGTTGGCCAGTAGTATCCCGATCGCATGGCGCGTGCTACAACGGACCGTGGTCCTGCGTGCATGCTACATGAACCTTCATGGATTTCTCGCAGCACATAATTTGCTTGTAAGGGGCCGACGCAGTGGAGCCATGGTTGGAGGAAAGAACGTCGATACAGTATGTTGTCGCGCAATTCGAATCTCTGCGCTGTGCGCCGTATTCTGCGAGCTTCTGTCTGTTCTTGGGGTAATGTACCTTTGCTTAAGAATTCCGCAATCGGTGTCATCCATGTAGGACCATCCTCCTCTATGACTGCGGATACTTCCATCTCCGATATTGACTTGCTTTTCAGTGTTTCCACCAGCACTTGCTTTGATAAGTGTGCGAAGCTTGTCGAGGCGATCTTGCTCAGTGCATCTGCTTTGCGATTTTCTCCTCTAGGGACTTGCTTGATAGTAAATCTGTCAAAGCCTTTGATCAGTGTCTTAGTCTTCTCAAGATACTGAATCATATTTTCTTCTTTGGCCACGTATTCACCCAACACGTGGTTGGCCACTAGCCGGGAGTCCACATTTGCTTCCAAGTTACGTACACCCATTCGAGCTGCAATGCGTAGTCCAGCGATTAGGGCTTCATATTCTGCCTCATTGTTTGTCGAGGTAAATTCAAAACGCAGTGCGTAGGTGAATTCCATTCCCTCTGGGTTTGTGAGAATAAGGCCAGCTCCTGAGCCGTCCATGCATGAGGACCCGTCTGTAAACAAAATCCATGGATCTTGTAGTTCTTTCTCGCTTGGTGTAGGTACCTCGTCAGTATCTGGCTTCTCGATGATGAAGTCTGCCAGAACTTGTCCTTTTATTGCGGTACGTGGTCTGTAAGAGATGTTATGTTCGCCTAGCAACACACTCCACTTCTGGAGTCGTCCTGACGCATCGGGTTTGGAGATGATCTGCTTGATGGCTTGATCTGTGATTACCGCTATCGGGTGCGCTTGGAAATACCGGCGCAGTCGCTTGGCGGCAAACACTAATGCCAAGACCAACTTTTCCATGGCACTATAGTTCATCTCCGTCTTCTTGAGCGCTTTGCTGACAAAATATATAGGGGTTTGCACCGAGTCCCTATCTGTTAGTAGCACTGCGCTGACTGCCCCATGAGTTGCTGATAAATACATGATCAGCTCTTCCCCTGGTCGGGGTGCCACGAGTGTTGGGAGCGTTGCTAGATGCTGTTTGAGTGTGGTGAAAGCTTCTTCCGCCTCCGTTGTCCACCGAAAGTCACCCTTTTTTATACACTTCTTGAGTGTTTTGAAAAGAGGCAATGACTTTTCTGCTGATTTAGACAGGAACCTGTTGAGGCCAGCCAGTTTTCCATTGAGGGATTGGACTTCCTTCAGCGTGCGTGGTGAGGGAAGTTCTATTACCGCCTTTGTCTTTTCTGGACAAGGTTTTATGCCATCAGGTTCTATCAGGTACCCTAAGAACATGCCTTCGGTAGCGCCGAAGGTGCATTTCTTAGGATTTAGCTTCATGTTGATCTCTCGTAGAGTCTTGAATGTTTCTTCTATGTCGCGCACAAGTTCCTTTTCAGTATGGCTTTTTATGACCAGGTCATCCACATAGACTTCCAGGTTGCGGCCCACCTGTTTTTCAAAGGCATTGTCTACCAACCGCTGATAGGTGGCACCCGCATTCTTCAAGCTAAACGGCATTTTTGTGTAACAGTAAACGCCTTGGCTTGTGTGGAAAGCTGTCTTTTCCTCGTCCTCTTGAGCCATTTGTATCTGGTGATATCCCTTGTACGCGTCAAGAAAACACTTCAACGGGTATCCACACAAGGACTCTATTTTCCAATCTATCTCTGGTAATGGATAGCAGTCCTGCGGGCATGCTTTATTAAGGTCGGTGAAGTCTACACACATTCGCCAGCTACCATCGCTTTTTTTGACCATTACTGGATTAGAAAGCCAGTCGTGGTAATAGACTTCACGCATAATTCCCGCATTTACCAATTTCTGTACCTCTTCCAGGATTGCCTGCGCCCTCTCTGGAGCTTGGCCACGCTTCTTCTGGCGTATCGGTGAGTATCCTTGTCGGATTCTAAGTTTATGCTCTGTGATCGAGCGTGGTACTCCAGTCATGTGTTTGGGCTCCCACGCGAAAATATCCACGTTCTTTTGTAGGAGCGCGCACACAGCTGCTTTGCCGTTGTCCGACAATGACCCTCCAATGGTTATTTCCTGGTCTGGGTATTCTGGGTGAATTGCGACCTTCAAGTTGGGGACTTTGGCCACGCACTGCTTCGGGATTGGTTCCATTTCGCATGTAACCGTGTTACATTCTCTGTTTGGTACCGTGGCATTGTAAAGGGTGACAATGCCCCCTTCTACTGGGAATTTAAGCATCCCGTGCGCTGTTGATGGCACCGCGCGCATGGCTGATATCCCGGGTCTCCCAATGATGCCATTGTATGACGAGGGGGATTTGATCACCATGAAATCCATCCAAGTTGTCGTAGAGTGCTCTGCGTTGCCAACGCTGACTAGTAATCGCAGTTGCCCCATGGGCCATATCTTTTCACCTGTGAAACCGGTGAGTGCTGTGTTGACCGGATTTAACTGACTACGTATTTCAGGTCGTAGTCTTTTAAAGCAATTCTCATACATGATATTTGCCGATGCCCCACCATCGATGTACATGCGGTGTATGTCGTGACCACCCGCACTAATTTCAATGGTGAGGGGCTCTGCTGCTGCGTTGTCCGCAGTTAAAGTAGGGAAAGAGATTTCACTTCTTCGGGAAAACTCCTGGCTGACCTTTTGTCTAGTGGTTCGTTGCCACGTCTGTATCATGTAGATTGTGTCGGCCTTATCTTTGGGTGTCTCCTTCTTGCTTCCATTCTTTTGCTTATCTCTTCCCTCTTTAATGTTTTTAACTAAGTGGTCCAGTCTGCCCTCCTTGACCATCTTGTCGATGAGTTGGCGCAGCTGGACACACTCGTTAGTGGTGTGACCCTTTTGCGCATGGTAGTCACAGTATCCATTCCCAGTGCGCCGATCTTCTGGTGTACGCATCTGCGGTGGTCTTGGGAAGTTCGCACCTTCCGCTGCGAGTATTTCCTTTGGTGTTTTGATCAGGGGAGTATACCTGTCATTATCTCTGTCTCTGCCGCTCCTCTGGCTGCGATAGCTCCTATTACGGTTATTACCTCGGTCGTTGGATTGTCTCCCAGGTTGTTCCTGTGACCGGTAACTCGAATGGTTCTTTTTGCTATCTGCCGCGGCGGCTTCTCCTTGGACAAAAGACCGAGAGCGCTTCATGAGTTCATCAAAGTTCTTGGGAATCTTGTCGTTCAACCTCTTGATGAGTTCTGGATTATTAATCCCATTCATGAAGCCAGAGATCTTTAGCACTTCAGGACATGCTTTAACTTGCATGCATTCATCTTTAAAGCGTTCCATGAATGCGCTCGTAGATTCTCCTTGGTTCTGCTTTACCCTGGCGAGTTCTACAGGATTCTTAGCGCATTTTTTCCTTTGAGTAAAATTTAGGCGGAATGCCTTTCTCAACTCTTCGAAACCATTTATGCTCCTTCGTGGGAGTTTGTTGAACCAGTTGCGCGCGCTTCCCACCAGCGTGGAATTAAACATGTGGCACCACACTGGTTGTGGCCAGTTTTCAATGGTCGCGGCTGATTCAAAGATTTTTAGGTGATCGTCCGGATCACCTGTTCCATCATAGGTCTTGACATTTGTAGGCATACGCCTTTTCTTGTTCTCAGAGAAATCACTAATGCGTCTGGTGAACGCATCCACTTTCTGACGGCGCCATGGGAGAGACATGTCTTCCTCTTGGCTATCGCGTCTGTTTCTAAACTTCCAATGTCCTTTGTCGCTATCCTCGTTGTCCGAGGAGTTATCAGAAGATGACATATCCTTCTTACGGCGTTTGCGCCGGCTGTCCTCAGAGTCTGACTTGTAGTCTGGATCTGAAGGGCTTTCACTTGGGGAATGCTTTCGCCCCAGTCTGTCATGTACTTTTCGGCTACCCAGTCTGGCGTAGGCACTGGTACGCCGTTCTTCTCTATCACTATCACTCAAGTGCTGCGAGTGAGATGTCTCATCGCCCTCGATTCTCCTCCCGATTCTGTTGAATACTGGGGGTTTATGACCGCTTCCTTTGCGCTTTTCTTTTTGGTGGCGCAGTGGAGAAGTATCGTATTCCGAATCGAAATTTAGTCGGGCTTTCAAGTTCTGACCAGATCTATTCTTCTCTTCCTCTTGCATGAGAGCAGCTAATGTTTCGTAATTTTGGGATACGAAAACTTCTGGTGTTAACTCCGGCGCGACCCCCTCAAGAGTGAGTGCGTTTGTTTCTACCGCGATGCCCTTATCCCGGCCTGGTGCCTCCGGTACCTTTGTCAGGTCAGTTTCTAGCACCGATTGGAAAGGAGTAGTAAAGACAGTGCGCAGTGGGTCTACTCCACTCGTGGTGGTTGTAGTAGCTTGGGTTGTTCCCGAGTGCGGTTCCACCAGGGGGAACATTAAGTCCTGGCCTGATCCCTTATTTTTAGCAGCGCTGGTTGTCCCAGAGGGCTGCTTAGGGGTTAGCCCGCTTTGCGCCTTCTTCCCCATGAGGTCTGACTGCGATCGCTGATTACCGTGCTTTGTCATTCTAGTGTTGGTTCTTAGTGTAGGGTCCCACGGATGGCGCCACTTGTTGATACAAAAGTTGGACGTTCCTGATTTGGAGCTCCGGCTCTCGTACCAATTGAGAATTGCTGCTTGAGACCTGCGCACTAAGAGACAAGAAACACCGTTAGGCGTACCGTGGGATTGTCTCCCACGATTATCCTCCGGCGTGAGAGTGAGTAATCGGTTTAGGGTTTAAGGAGTTTTAGGGTTATGAGATCGTACCTTAAACGAGGGATATGATTCCCTTTATATACGCACGGAATCCTTGTTGGTTCCGTGTTCCCCAACCTTCGGCGTATCCCGCCTAAGTCGGTTGGGAATGATTATCTCCTTATTTTAGAAGATATCGGATATCTATTCCGTAAATAGATTTGGGCTTGGGCTTTCGTGAGCCCAAACTCTTATTGATATTGGCCCGGTTCGTGCCGGGCATGAAAGTATTGGGCTGTAGTCGGGTTCATGACCCGACTCCAGACTATACGTCATCAAAAGGTAAATTAACAAATTGAATAAAAGGATTTAATGAATGTTTAATAATTCTTTTTATAAGGTCTAAACTTATATGAAAAATGAAAACTTCATAAAGTATAATAAATTAAATGATAAAAAATTAAAATAGATGATTATTATCAATGAATGAAGCTTTTATTAGAATTTTTGTTAGTTTTATGGATATAATTTAGTAGACGTGAGTTAGGATCGAACTCGAGACTATGGGATTGCACACTTTACGTATGAGAATTTAAAGTTAATAATTAAATATAAATGTTATATTTATTTATTTATTAAACGAAATAACTAACGAACGTTAAGTAATTAATGTAATGGACTAACGGGCGTTAAAGGTATTTGGAAAATGACTAAATTGCAAAAGTTGGGAAGGTTCCGGAATCCCTTTGGGGAGTCCTAAACCGATCGGCCAAGGAAACAAGGAAACAAAACCAACTTGTTCACCAAGTTAGCTTGGGTATATAAACAAGGCTAGGGGTTTTATTTTTCGATCTCTTGTGCTCATTAGCTAAACCCTAAAATTGTTTTGTGTGTGTTTTCTTGTCCAAAACCGGTCGAACACCCCTATAGGTGTCGATCCACTCTTTTCCACAAAACCAAGTTATTTGTTTGATAAAAACTAGCATTACTTTAATTCGGTTTAGTACGTGTGTACAAGAACATAGTAATAACATACTTTTGTTATTATCTTGGATTGAATTACAAAACGGTAAGGGGTAATTCACATAATCCTAATTAAATCAAATTCGGGTTCATCCGTTGCTAGTTTGTGGATTTGATTCTTGTTCGCCTAGAATCAAGAAAAGGTACGCATATTCTTTTATGTTAATTAATTGTTCATTAATAAATCCTATATGTTTCCGCTTGAATACTTTGATGTTTTGTGGTTATTTATTTGAATGTCATGTTATATAATTCCAACAGTGGCATCACGAGTCATTGGTTTTAATGAGTAATTAATTACACAAACGCCTAATAAAACAAATACTTGTATGTTGTTTGATATGTTAATCTAGGGTTTATGAGCTATTTATGTTTGGTCGATTTTTTATTTAATTGGGGCGTTCCCTATTTTTTTTTATGTCGACACGTATAATTTTTTAGGGTTTTGAAAATTGTTTGGTAACCTTATTAAAACCTAGAATTAATATTGATTACGTGATTAATTCGTGAATAATTTGTTATGTGTCATGGAATTTTTATATGCGATCTTGTGACTTATTTGTATAATTGTTATGATATCCATGATTATACATGCATGTTAGTCATGGATAAGTTGCTTTGATATTGTTTAATTGTTATGACATATTTATTTACGATAAATCTTGAATTGGGGAAGACTCCAATTATATATATATTAATGAATCAATTATGTGCAATTTGGTATAATTTAATTAAGGGTTTACGCAATCGATTCATCGATGTATGTGGCTCACTTTCTATTGTTGGAGTGAAAACCCTAAATTAATATATACATTAATTTAACCTAGATATTGATTATTAATAGGGTTTTATCGAATAAGTTGCACGTGGCTACTTGTTTACACGTATAAATTGTTTATTATGTGCGCATTGTTTTGTAGTAGTTTATTTTTTATTTATTACTTGTTTGTTTATTATGTTAGACAGTTTTAAGCAAAGGGTAATTTTGAATAGAAAAATAATACGGACTAAACAATGGCGAAATTTGATTTGTTTTGGAAGAGTTAAGTTTTCAATAGTTTAATTGATTGGTGACTTTGGTACAAATGGTCTGAACGGCTCACCCACTATAATGAACTATAAAGGGGTTAATTAAGAAGTTCGCACAGTCACACTGAAAGGATGTCTAAGGTTATGCTTCAGCGCTTACCTGGTCCTCTGCCCCCTGTATGTTCGAATGGAGCTACTTAGTAAGCCATAATATGTACAAGCTCATCTTAAGGGCGAATTAGTTTTAATTCCATGCGCCACTTCGGTGGTAATTATCCGAAACACTAAGTGTTTACACTTATGCAAAAGTACGGTATAATGGACGATAATTAACACTAAATTCCTTGATTGGTGAACCCAATACCTCAGTCAAGACTTTGATAATTTGATCTTTATGAATTGGTAATAAAAAGATTTTTTTATTAAAATTATGCTACAAGATGAATGAATGACATCTTTGTACATATTTGATTTGACCACATAAAATCAAAACTAGTACCCTTTTAAATTAAGAATATGCCATCTAATTAAAAAGAACACTTGAAGTTGCAATTTACGTCATGACAGTACTTGGCTAGATTGTGATGGAGAGGTAAATCTATATGTAAAGTCAGACCATACATGGACATATGTGCAGTTCTTTAAGTTAGACACTTAAGTTGAGTAGGAAGTGAGACCTGGACTCAATGGCATAAGATGTGATGAAACATGTTTATATTTGAAATAGCGTTGGAAAATATAAATCCCATAATGATCTAGGAGTTGGAAATTGTTTGCCAATTAATGTTCGACAGATTACCTTATTATGTATTTTCGTTACTAGCAGATCAACTGATGTAATGAGCCTATGATAATTTGGATCCTAGTTTTCGAGAAAATTATATGGTTATATTTTTATATTACCGTTGGGTATATTTTATTTTCTTGAAAAATTGTATTATCGAAAATACTAATACTTGAACTTTTTTCTGTAGAAATGGCTCAAAATAACGATAACACTAACACTGCACTAAATTCTGCATTCAAAACCTTTTTTGATCGAGAAAAGTTGACTGGCTCTAAGAATTTCAATGATTGGCACCGCTCTTTGAGAATTGTCTGTAGAGTTGCTGACAGGTTGAAATATCTTTATGAACCTTGCCCTGAACAACCAACTGGTCCTGAGGTTACTCAAGCTCAAATGGACGCTTGGCAACTTGAGTATAAGCGTCATAATGATGTGGCTTGTCTTATGTGGGAACGATGGAATCTGCTCTTCAAAAGCAGTTCGAACATCATTTCCCATATAATATGCTCAATGAACTTCGAACTATGTTTGAGAAACCAGCTGCCGTCGAGATTTATGACTTGACCGACGCGTTACACAGCTGTAGGCAGGGAGAGGGTAAACCCGTAAGTGCTCATGTACTTGAAATGAAAGGATACATGGACCAACTAAAAGTACTTGGCAAAACTTATGATGATGACATGGCTGTGAATCTGATTAATAGATCCCTTAACAAAGATTTTAATGGTTTTGTCAGAAATTTCAATATGCACTGCGTGGGGAAGACAGTTACTGACCTACACGCATTGCTAATTGACTATGAGAAAGGGTTGCCTCAAAAGGTTCCTACCTCCCAGGTACTTGCTATTCAGGGTGGAAGAATTAATAAGCCAAAACCACAGCGTGCGAACAACAAGAAGGGGAAGGGTAAGGGAAAGGTTGACAAAGGCAAATAGGTTATGGCCTATCAACCTCAACCCAAGAAGAACCCTACTCCTAGGAAGGATAATCCTAAAAAGGATCAAGCATGCCACCATTGCAAGACAGTTGGGCATTGGAAGAGAAACTGTGCTCTCTATCTTGATGAATTGCGGACAAATAAGATGAAGAACGACGGGTCCTCGGGCGCCGGTCCTTCAGGTAATTTATTTGTCATTGAATTATTTACTCTAAATCATACAAATTCCTGGGTATATGATACGGGCTGTGGTATTCAGATTTGTAATACACTGCAGGGGTTTAGAGTGGAGAGGAAGCTTGCCTATGGGGAGCAATATCTGCACATGGGAAATGGCGCACATGCAGCTGTTGAAGCCATAGGAACGTTTAGTTTAGTATTGCCTTCGGGCTTAGTACTATTATTGAACAATTGTCATTACGCACCTTCTATAATTAGAGTTGTTGTTTCCTTTTCAGTTTTGTTGGATGATGGTTTCACTCATACTATTTCACATAATGGAATTGATGTTTCTTTAAATGGTGTATTTTATTTTAAAGCAATTACTGTGAATGGTGTGTTTGAATTTGATGTGATTGGAAATGAATCTAGCAATAATAATAATTCGATGTTTAGCATTAACAAGAAGATGAAGTTAGACTTGAATTCTTCTTATCTTTGGCATTGTCGACTTGCTCATATAGGCAAGGCTCGCATGCATAAGCTGCAACAAGAAGGGCTTTTGCAAAATATCAATGATGAATCATTTGATAAGTGTGAGTCATGCATATCTGGGAAGATGACTAAGAAACCTTTTCATAGCAATATGGAGAGGGCTTCTGATCTACTTGGTCTTATTCATACTGATGTGTGTAGACCACTTAGACATGTGTCAAAGAGAGGTGCTAGCTACTTCTTAACCTTTACTGATAATTCAAGCCATTATGGTTATGTTTATTTACTTAAGCATAAACATGAGGTGTTTGAAAAATTTAAGGTTTTTAAAGCTGAAGTAGAACTGCAATTGGGAAAGAAGATTAAAGCTCTTCGATCCGATAGAGGAGGCGAGTATCTAAGCCAAGAGTTTAAAGATTACTTAGCTGAGAATGGAATTGTCCAGAATCTCAATTCTCCATATACTCCCCAACAAAATGGTGTATCTAAGAGAAGAAATCGTACATTGTTGGACATGATACGATCTATGTTTAATCTTACTACTCTACCTTTATCCTTTTGGGATTATGCTTTGGAATCAGCTGTTCGCATTCTAAATATGGTTCCCACAAAGAAGGTTGATAAGACACCATATGAAATATGGCATGGTAAAGCTCCTAACCTGTCTTATTTAAAGGTCTGGGGTTGCGAAGCGAATGTTAGGCATGACTCAGCAGATAAACTCCAACAAAGAACTGTAAAGTGTATCTTCGTTGTGACAACCCGTACTTTCAGGTCATTTCTTGACACAATTTATGCCTCATTATTTCAACATTTATCGTAAACTTGGTTTACGTGTTCCAAATTCGCGTAACCTTGAAGGTTTAGCGGCGAATTCATGATCATAACATCACGTACATTTCATATGGACTAAGATTAGTCTACATATCATCAATAACATCATCTCATATCGGTTCATGCATGGATTTGCATTTTTCATGAAACGTTTATTTTCCTATTAAATAAACGCTATCGTGTAAACATTATTTTGAAAGATTAATCCGACACTTCCAAAAATAATTCTAATATATTTTTATACTCATTTTAAGACTATAAAAATTATATTATAAGTTTTACCTGACGTTTCAGACTCGTTCCATAAAATATATTTTTAAATATATACGTTTATGGTTAATTAAGTAATTATACGTCAACGATTATTTTAACACTCGATTCATGTAAAAATTATATTTTTATAATTTTTGTAACTTTATATTGTCCCGTTAAAATTTATTTTAATTGGCTCAGTACCCAAATATTTACTAACTAAATTACATACTTTCATTTAATTACTTTAAATTTTTTTATTACACACATCATTACAAATATTGATTAGCCTTCTTTTATTTTTTTTGTTTGTTGTCCCCTTGAATCCACGGCAGCCCCCCCCCCCCCCCCCCCCCCCATATGGTCCAATTTGACAAAAATATCTTACTAGATATTATTAAGTTACAATTTTAGTCCTTAATAGATATTTATATAACCATAACACTTCATTTTTAATCATTTACATCAAAACAAAACTCACACACTTCTCTTCCTCTCCTCTCATCCATTCGGCTCCACCAAGAAGAGGGCAAGAAAAATAGTTCAAGTTTTCCAAGTGTTGTACTAGGTCCCAGGTGTAGTTTATTAATAGTTTTCGGGTTGTATTCGTTATCGGTGCTCGTTTGCTTGAACCCTTCTCAAACCTCATCATTTTCACTTGTAAGCATGTTTTTATCATTTTTCATGTTTCCTTATCATTTTATATTTATCTTTTCATTTTTGGAGCAAGTATGCATGATATGTGATTTATACCATTTTTTTTCATGATTTTCGAGTATATATACATATTTGGTCATCCTATAATTATCCACATGGTATTCTTTGGTCTTGATGGTGATTAGGAACCCATGACACCCTAAGAAGGTGTATGGTAGGATTAGATTAGCTTTGGAGTTGATTTGAAGGGATTAGAATAGGTTTTGTCCGATAAAAACTATTTTCGATAACTATAATTTATGTTCTGTCCTTATTTCGATTTTCTGGAAAAACCGTCAGTTGGTACGAAACTTTGGCCTTGATATTTAGAAAATATACTTTAAAACGAATCCGTGGCCGCTTGAACGGATAAAAACGGAGTTATAACGAAGCCGTGGTGAATTTTTAAAGTTTGGCGACGAAATAAATACTTTTCAGAAATTTCAGCAACATATTTTTAGTTTGTTCGGGTCAAAAACGAGCCTTAAGCTTCACAAATTATTTCGACTTATCAAAAATATATTAGTTTACTTCGATACGAAGCTAAGGACATATTATACGTAGAAAACGGATTTGAAACGACAAATATATGCACGTTTTCATAAAGTTGCCGTAACTATTATTTTCTGAAAAACTATATTATTTTTACGATACAAGTGTTATATTAGCTGTAACGACCATGTTTGCGGCTGTTTTTAACAAGGTTGTGAAACTTTTTGGAACGAATTGTCTTCTAATAAAATCAAGTTCACTGGCCATATTTTTCAAAACGTCAAGCTGTTTGTAAAGCGGAGTATAGTAAATTATTTACGGATGTTCAAACTTGGCCGAAACTCATTTTCTGCACTACAATTAGCCAAAATCACTATCTTTAACCCTTGATATCTTTATGATCGAGACCTTTTGGACGAAAACTCCTGAACTGAAACTTCTAGATATCGATACAAACTTTCCAAAACCGTTGAGTTCGTTCTCTAACAATCGACGTACACCATTTTACGACTAGTTTTCCCAAGCCATTTTTGTTACTTTTATAAAAATTCCGACGACATTGTTTTACGACGAAAAGTGAAAATTTCACCATAAATCATTACAAAACCATTGTAGGATGACATTTTGACGTAAAAACTTGTAAAGTGATTTTTGATTGGTCAAGACGTCAAACGAGTATTTTTCGACGATAAGTAATATTTTCAAAACTCGCAAATGGTATAAATAACATACGAAATGCATGCATAACATTACATTGCAACTCATTACATATCATATCATTCATAATAGGTCACTTTCGAGATTCACGCTACATTTCAGTGTATCCACTTCAGCCATCGCATTATTGTCCAAGTGAGTTCATAGCCCCACTTTTACTCTTTTAACTGTTTTACAAACTCTTGGGGGAGATACATGCTACATTTTTAACCGAACACAAATGCTTTGAACTGTATGCTATATCCGAATGTTTTATTGTCACTAAGTATTTGCCATGTTCGAAGTCCCTACATCATGCACCATTAGTCACTTGCGAGTGAGCGCGAATATTGTGAATAGGCCTATTGAAATTAACACTCCCGCTCCTATTGACCCATTTAGGGGAAATCGAGCGCACTATATTTGAATCATTAAGGTAAATTGGCAAGTTTACCTATTAGGGCGGCGATGAAACGATGATTACCAATTTTTATTGGTGCGATGTTTACGCTTTGGTGTCATGAACTTAGTGAAATAAATACGATTTTGTTTTCAACGATGAGTGTGAAACAATTTAACTCACACTACGATGATTGTGTTCAAACGAATTAATTAAACCTATGGATTTCACTCAACCTTTGTGTTGACCTTTTTAGCATGTTTATTCTCAGGTATCTAAGGCATTATCATCATGGCATGGTTAAGGAACCACCTTTTGAGTCGCGGCGTCGACTTACATCATTGTGCATTATGGCACTTTCTTTTAAAACCATCGTTTGGACTTGTAATATATTTATGTTTCCGCAAACTTTGTTAACATTTGGGACCTATACTTTGTAACTCTGATTATTTTATTAAATCAAACGATGTATTTTCCAAACGACACTTTAGGTCGTTCAATATAACTGTGATTGTGATGCTATGACAGTCAATCCCCAAGAATTCCATTCCGCTGCAAAACAGGTAATTTGGGGGTGTGACATTCGTAGGATACCCTAAGGAAACTATGGGTTACTACTTTTACTATCCATCTGAAAATAAAGTAATCGTTGCTAGGTATGGAGATTTTCTTGAAAGAGATCTCGTATCTCAAGAATTCAGTGGGAGAGTTTATGATCTGGAAGATGATCAAGAAGATGCATTACCTTCTGAAAACACTAACGTACTTCCGGTAGAGCCTGATAGTCTGGGTCCTCCACCAGAAGTTGAAGTGATTCCCGTTCGTAGATCCGTAAGGAATATACGTGCACCTGAACCTCTATGTCTTAACGTAGAGGTTGAGGAAACTATGTTAGGAGATCTTGGATAGCCTACTAGTTATAAAGCTGCCATGGCAAGTCTTGATAAGGAAAAATGGCAGGTTGCAATGAGTGGGGAAATGCAATCCATGAAAGAAAATGAAGTATGGGTAGAGTTTGACTTACCTTCAAACGCTTCGATAGTTGGAAGTAAGTGGCTCTATAAAATTAAAACTGACATGGATGGCAATGTACACGTCTATAAAGCTCATCTAGTTGCGCAAGGTTTTACTCAAACTTATGGCACTGATTACGAGGAGACTTTTTCTTTTGTAGCTGACATTAGAGCTATTAGAATTCTCATAGCTATAGCGGCATACTATGACTATGAGATATGGCAAATGGATGTCAAAACCGCCTTCTTAAATGGTCGCTTAGATGAAGACATCTATATGAAGCAACCTGAGGGGTTCGTGAATCCACAATTTCCAAACCGTGTATGCAAACTTCAAAGGTCCATTTATGGATTGAAGCAAGCATCAAGGCAATGGAATAAAAGATTTGATGAAGAAATCAAAAGGTATGGATTTATTCAAAATCTTGATGAGCCATGTGTATATCACAAAGTTAGTGGGAGTGATGTAATTTTCCTAATTCTTTATGTCGATGACATATTAATTATGGAAAAAGACATTCCAAGTATGCAAAATGTTAAGGCATATCTTGGGAAGTGTTTTTCCATGAAGGATGTAGGAGAAGCTGCATACATTCTGGGAATCAAGATCTACCGAGATAGGTCAAAGCGGTTAATTGGTTTAAGTCAAAGTGCTTACATTGATAAAATATTGAAGAGATTCAGTATGCAAAATTCCAAGAAAGGATATTTGCTGATGGAAGTAAAGCATGGCTTATGTAGCGATATGTGTGCTTCAAAACCTGCTGAGGTGGCACGCATGCAGAAAGTTCCTTATGCTTCGGCTGTAGGATCTATTATGTATGCGGTAAGATGCACAAGGCCGGATGTGGCGTTCACTCAAAACATGACCAGTCGATAACAACAGAATCCGGGTGAACTTCATTGGATTGCTGTTAAACATATTCTGAAGTATCTTAGGAATACGAAAGATATGTTTTTGGTGTATGGAGGAAATCCAGACACAGAGCTTGGTGTTACAGGTTGCTGTGATGCATCCTGGCAATGTGATAAAGATGATACGAAGTCTCAGACGGGTTATGTCTTTGTCATCAATGGAGGAGCAGTTGACTGGAAGAGCAAGAAGCAGAGTACGATTGCGATGTCTGCAACAGAAGCCGAATACATAGCTGCTTCGGAAGCTGCAATGGAGGCTGTTTGGATTAGGAAATTCATTTCAGGGCTTGGTGTTATGCCTTCAATTGAATCACCTATTGATATGTATTGTGACAATTATGCTGCAATCATATTTGCCAATGAACCTGGAGTCATGAAGGGCACCAGACATTTTCTACGGAAGTATCACTATGTTCGGGAACAAGTCCAGGAAGGTGAAATAAATCTACTGAAAGTTCACACAGAAGATAACTTAGCTGATCCATTCACTAAGGCTTTAGCTAAAGACAAGCTTATTGGACTTGCCAATGGAATTGGACTTCGTTTAGCTAAAAGTTTCATGCATAACTGTGATTAGTATTTGGATAAAGGATATTGTAAAACATTTATTATTTTAATGAAATAAAGTTTGGATTATGTTTATTTCCATTTATAATATTGTTGTCCTATATTTGCATGTTTAATCCGTGAATAACTAAGTTATTCTAAATGTCCGTCGTCGATTAATGATATGGGAGTATCATTAAACTAAGACAAATCTGAGAGATGTGGTAGAATATACTTGAAAGTATATTGATGAGAATGCATACCAATTTCAGATGATATTCAATGAATTGAATATAGGACTTATCCCAACTACATAATTTACTTTGTGGATATTGTTATAAGTAAATTATGAATAGTTATCCTCAGACTTGAGATATCAGATAAGTGTCATGAATGTAGTGCATTTCTGTGAAGCAAGTTAACGCTATACGTAACTGGTAGTCATAAGGGTTGTTTTCAGAAATGTTACAAAGTTTGTGGGTTATTCTTGTAGTCAAGATAGAATTTGTTCTTTCAAATTTATTTGGAGTTTAATACTGATGGGCCCCTCGTAGGGTTGACAAGATGTTTGTGCGGCCGCACCCAAATCTCCCCTAAATATGTTTAGAATGATTCGGTAATCTTGGTCAATCACTTACAAACGAAAAACAGAATAGTTATATAAAGAATGACTTAATTCCATATCTTTATTTAACGTGGTATTAGAAACAAAAGGATAATAATAATGAGAAATCATTAAAAGGTTTTCCAGGAGCCTTGCTCGAGTTGTACTAGAGGCATCGAAGTTTTGCTAGACGCTAACCGAATGTGATCACTCTATTAAGATATATCCAAGTGGGAGCTGTTAGTTTTATGGATATAAATTAGTAGACGTGAGTTAGGATCGAACTCGAGACTATGGGATTGCACACTTTACGTATGAGAATTTAAAGTTAATAATTAAATATAAATGTTATATTTATTTATTTATTAAACGAAATAACTAACGAACGTTAAGTAATTAATGTAATGGACTAACGGGCGTTAAAGGTATTTGGAAAAGGACTAAATTGCAAAAGTTGGGAAGGTTCCGGAATCCCTTTGGGGACTCCTAAACCGATCGGCCAAGGAAACAAAACCAACTTGTTCACCAAGTTAGCTTGGGTATATAAACAAGGCTAGGGGTTTTATTTTTCGATCTCTTGTGCTCATTAGCTAAACCCTAAAATTGTTTTTTTGTGTGTTTTCTTGTCCAAAACCGGTCGAACACCCCTATAGGTGTCGATCCACTCTTTTCCACAAAACCAAGTTATTTGTTTGATAAAAACTAGCATTACTTTAATTCGGTTTAGTACGTGTGTACAAGAACATAGTAATAACATACTTTTGTTATTATCTTGGATTGAATTACAAAACGGTAAGGGGTAATTCACACAATCCTAATTAAATCAAATTAGGGTTCGTCCGTTGATAGTTTGTGGATTTGATTCTTGTTCGGCTAGAATCAAGAAAAGGTACGCATATTCTTTTATGTTAATTAATTGTTCATTAATAAATCCTATATGCTTCCGCTTGAATACTTTGATGTTTTGTGGTTATTTATTTGAATGTCATGTTATATAATTCCAACAATTTTCAACTCCAAAACATAGATGGCTCGATCAATAACATAAGTTGACTCAACAAAAGTCTCCAAGTCTATAATTGTGTCTGCAGTTATAAACAATGGAGGATCATTTTACTGACTCACATTGCAACTGGGTTGACTTGAAGTCAATTTTTATATCCGAAGCATACGCTTGTACTCGCATCACGTTTTAGGTTCAAAGGCTATAATTAAACACAAATGCAAAAACAATCAACAAATTCATATTCATAAATAAAAACAAAGTTGAAGAGAGGACTTACAATTTATTTGATTGGTCAAGAAGCAAGCACTGGAGGATATGAATGGGTATCAAAAATGAAATGATAATTCCACTCATGTGGATCAGAAGCTAAATAATGCAAGTTGGGTTGACCTCAAGTCAACTTTATATTCATAAGTCACACTTTCAACCCCCCAAGCTCTACAAATTACGTACATGATATCTTTCAAAACAAAGTCTATTATCTGCAGTTTCTTGTAAGCTTCTTCGAAAATAGTCGAAATTACCTGTTACACATTAAACAATCAATTTTTATGAGCGAGGAAATGCCTCCGTTAGTTGCGTGAAAATGAGAATAGAAACGTATAAGATTGTGTTTTTTAAGAAGCAAAACAATCATCTTGCTGTCATTTTGAAGCATTATGATTCCATGGGATAGACTCACATATTAAATCTCTCCTTATATAAAAAAATTAGTTGCATCAGTGAAGGAGGCCCAACCAGCTGGATAAGTAAAGAAAGGAAATGTGTGGTATGGTGTGGTTGTCCGAGCCTCCATGCAGAAGGGTCGGTGTGATGAGAATGAGGTTAAGTTTGATGATAATGCTCTAGTACTTGTCAACAAGCAAGGTGAGCCAATTGAGACCAGTGTTTTTGGCCCGGTTCCACATGAGCTAAGAAAGAAAACGTATGTCAATATACTTAGTCTTGCTCAGCATATTGCATGAGGTATGAATCATTCCATGCTTGTCGAGTTGTTTTGTCCCTCTTTCCTCCCATTTTCTCTGTTCATGACACAAGCAACAACATCAGAACTTAAAGGTGGCAATTTAAACTCCTTTACTTATAAATTTTTGATCTTGTTCATGCACTCATGCTAAATGATAAAAGCAGCTTAATGGGATCAGGGCAAATGGGTCAAACAGATTGGAAGTTTCCTAAATGTGAATTAAATTCATAAAACCTCCTCATTTTAACTGAAAAACTTAAATTAGTTCTGACGAAATCTAATTTTTTTAATCTTGCAAGACACTAGTTTCCTATTGAAAATTTGGCAACTCGACTGTTTTAACCCTTACCAAAAAAAGAACTCTGTTTTGACCAGTTGCACGACAAGACCATTTTGTCACTTGGGGGCTGGTCTGCTAGAAAGTTTTCAAGCCTTGCAAGGTTTAATTTTTTTGCATCGGATGCTGGATTTATGGAGCAACCATGAAATCAGCTTGACAGGAACTCACATAATAAAAGTGGCCTGACATGGGACCCTTGCAAGCTCTTTCGATGCAAAAATCTGAGCCTCACAAGGAAGCAAGGAATGTAGTGGGACTCTTGTAAGCTCCTATAACACGTGCGGTGGGAAGGCGCCGACACCCATAACACGAGCACCGGTATGATGGCTCGTGCCATAGGCCCATAACACACACTACCACATACTCAGTGGCGGAACCAGGAAAAGAGGATGTGGGGGGCAATTTTTTTTTTTTTGACGACAACAACAAAATGCGAAAGAAAAAAATTAAGATTGTAATGATAAATAGATATTTTTACTTTGAAATGAAGGATTTATAAAGCTTTAGAATGTTAAATGTTGGGTTTTAGTATGTGGGTGGGGGCTATTTGAGTTTTGGGTGGGGGGCACTTTCGAAAAAAGTCAAAATTAAAACAAAAATTACACTAAAATCTCGACTTTTTCTGCTAGCCAAGGGGGGCACTTTCCCCCTATTCTTACTAACTAGATCCGTCCCTGCACGCACTCATAGCGGGTGCTATGGAAACGAAACTAAATTGGGAAGATTGGTGTAAGGGGCTAGCATATGTAAGTTACTGTAAGATTTTCAGCTTGTTTTCAAGTTTTTTGTTGTTGTTTCGGGTCTGCATATTTCATTCTCCTGTTTTTTTTCTTTTGTATGTGTTCGAGTGCTCCTAAGTTTCTTTGAGGATTCAATGGGCCTTCTTAGCATGTTGTGGTGGTTGTTGGCGTGATGTTTTTTGTTGCAGGTATGTCTTTTGGTTGGTCCCCCTTTTGTGCCTGCATTTGCATTTGGGGGTGGCTTTTGTAATTTTTTTTAGCTTTTGGTTCTATAAAACAAGCTGATGAATAATAAGTAAATATGTACCCATATACATTGCATAAAAAAGTAAACAAAGTTCATATGGACTACCATGACCACGAAGTATTAATAGGCCCATCAAGAGGCCCATAAATTAGGCTCAAGACCCCACCATGTTGTGTTGGAATTGGAAGGCCTTGGAGCATACTTAAATCTGCTTCTTGTTCTATATCTTCATCACAAATTAGTCTTACTCCACACTCCTTCACCTCAACATCTTCATTATTCTCTTCGAAACAAAATGTAACAAAATTCTTTGCATCCTTCCATCTCCTTATATCCCGCGTATAATGCAACCATATCATATATGAATCTTTGATACCTATCACCGCATTCTGAATATAATCATCAATTAAAATTAGATAGTAATCTCCGAGGCTTTTTACAACAAAAGTTCCATCAAAGTTCTTCACAGTGTATCCTTTAAGGTTGTGAGGCTTTTTGCACTTGAAAACAACACAAGTTCCAAATCCCTTAAACTTATTGAAGCACCAATCTGACGGTAATTCAACCTTTACATGATTTTCCATACTTCTATTTTTGAACCACCCTGGAATGCTATTCCCATGATATACTATATCGGAGGAACTTCTTGGCGAACGGAAGAATTCACATCTGTTAGTCTGGAAACCCAAATGCCTAAGGAAAGCAGAAAGCTGGTGAAAAGAGCCTTGGGAAGGTATAGATGAGTCAAGACACTGAGTCTTCTTAAACAGCTTTGGACAATTGAAGAAAATATTGTTAATCCTGAATGGGACTTTAGATGATCCTGATATTTCTCTTAAGGAGATGCAATCAGATGCATTAATTTCTTGTAATCTAGGTGGAAGTTCGGCCAACACTTAGAGCTTCTTGCAACCACTAAGATCAAGTAAATCAAGATGAGAAAGTTGAATCAAACTTCCAGGCAAGCTAGTAAAATTGTTACCTTCCAAGTTTAAATATTCCAGAAATGATAAGGCTCCAATGCTCTCAGGCACTTGCTCTAAATTGCAGTAGCTTAAATTCAGATCCTTTAACTTTTGTAAACCTGCAAATGAAACTGATCTTTGGGGATGTTGTTTACTTAGTACACCAAAAGGACCAGTGAATGAAGTCCACCATCTAGGTTGAATCCTCCCTTGGCCACCGAATGACAATGATTCAAGGTTTATCAAAGAGGATACAAAGGAAGGAAGTTCGGTTATGGCAGTTCTATCAATATGAAGTTCTATTAAGGTCTTGATCCGACCCAATGCTTCAGGGAGTTGGTCGACTTTTAGGCACCCCGTTAGATTTAACACAACAAGCCTCTTGAGCATTCCAATTGAGGGATGAATGCTAACCAAATTCACACAACCTTCAAGACTTAGCTCTTCGAGATTTGTAATCTCTGAGAAGTCAGGAGCGGTTGTTAGGTTACAGCAGTGCCTTAGCTTCATTATTTTCAACCTTCTAAAGCACTGAAATTGATAGAAAAAAAAGAAGATAAGTTCTCGAATCATTAGGCACCAAATAAGAAAACATGTGTGTACAAGGAAATACCTTAGGTGTTGTCCAAAGCTGTTTTATCTTGCTGTAAGAGAGGTCAATGGCCACAATGTTTCCTGGATAGAAATGTGAAGGTAAGTACTTGAAAGGGCATCCATGCCAATAAAACAAGCTTAGCTCATTGGACAAATAATTCAAATTTCCTGAGAAGATCACATCATGGCCCTTCAATTCAAGTTTCTGCTCAGATACTTTTTCCTCTTGATAGATTTTCAGGATCCGCAACTTTTTCATATGTGCAAAATCATTAGCATCTATGTGAACCTTTTGACTAAAATTTTCTAACGAAAGGACTAGAACTTCAACTGCTTCAGTTATTGGCACCTGGAAAAGCAAGAACATATCGCTTCATTATGTATTAATACTTTAATGTATTGATGTAGAGAAAAAGGAAACTACTACCTTCATTTCACTCGATACATTGTAAACTTCAGATGTATTCCACAATCTTCTCTGTTTCCCAGTCATGATAGATTCTTCATGAATGATTTCCCTTGCCATTGCTTTAATCAAGTCATGCATTTGAAGTGAATTATTGCTAGGGATCGTGATTAATGATTTATCAACTAGCACTTGCATGTTTGTATCTACAAAAAAGTTACAGCCATCTAGTATGCTTGCTACAAATTTACAGTTATCTCCAATGAATAAACATGCAATATCAAGTAAGATATTTTGCTGTTGGAGGTTTAGCCCATCGTAACTTAAACGAAGCACTCGTTGTATCTCTTCATTGGGATGTAATTTGAGCCTATCCAGTTCACTAACCCACTGACCCACAGTTTTGCCGTATAAGAAACTACCTAAAACTATGAGAGCTAGAGGGTGACCTTGCACATATTTCACAGCTTTGTCAGCAAGTCCTTGGAAGCCTGTTGAAGGATGTTTTTCCTCAAACGCATAGAAACTGAAGAGCTGTAGAGATTGATCCTTATTTAGAAAGTCCATGTCATGGATTTCATCCACTCTATGAGATCTTAGCAACTGTTTATCTTTACATGTGAAAATAATCAAACTTCTTGGGCAAAACCAACTAGCTGAACCTGCTAGTGCCTTTAACTGATCCCGATGATCTACATCATCAAAAACAAGAAGGATCGGCTTACATGCCATCCTTTGCTTTATTACCATAGAACCTTCACCAACACATGATATCTTCAGATCTTCTGTTTTCAGAATCTTATTAATCAAATGCATTTGAACTTGAATAAGGCCATGTCGTTTTGCGACTTCTTTGACATCTTCACAAAAGCAACTTCCCTCAAAGTGGACATACATCAAGTTATAAATAGCTTTGGCAAGGGTCGTATTTCCTATCCCGCTTATACCGCATATTCCAATCATGTTAACCTTATCTGACCCAATGAAGCGTGACAAGTCTAATTTGTCGAAATGGATATCTATGCCAACAAGGTTCTCACCAACATGTAAGGGTCCGTCACATAATGTTTTTAGGATTTCTCTGGAAATGGAGTCGATGAACTTAGACTCAAACCTGTTAACCACAAAGACACAATAAGAGAAACTACATAGTGTTAAGTTTTAGTAGAGCTACAAGATAATTACACAAAAACACAAAATTTACCCATTTGTCATGTCCTGGAGATCCCATCCAGATAAGTTAGCCGCCATGGATAGAGCTTCCCTCCATTTATCCACCTCTATTCTATTTGAAACAACATGTTTGGCAAACGCTTTTGCGTAACTCCTTTTTTGTTTCCTAACCACATCAGGTTTGGCATCATAAAAGATAATCCGAACCTCATGTTTTGGATTTTCAATCTGCTTGCACTCAAGTATTTTGACAAGTTCCGTGAGACACCATGTTGAAGAAGCATAATTCTTGGAGAAGATAACTATCAAAAATCTCGATTCTTCAATGGCCTTGTAGAGTTGAGGAGATATCTCTTCTCCTTTTGGCAATTCGTTATCGTCTCTAAAGGCATGGATTCCTTTTTGCTTGAAATCATTGAACATATGATCCACGAAGTTTTTGCGGATATCTTCACCTCTAAAACTTAGAAAGACATCATATTTCCACCGATGAGGAATGGACGTAGTAGCCATTATCAATGATGAGATCGAGCTGTGTTCACAAGTACAGTAAAAGTTTTCCCAAAAAAATGAAAATAAAGTTGAAACAATTAATTAGAACCATCGAATCCATGACTATGTAACATAAAACAATCGAACATGTGAACGCTTTTGTGTTATACCAAACACCATTAACAGGTAGACACGACAAACATGCTAATTGTTTATATTTACATATCCGGCAAAATAGTTTGCCATAAATAAGCTTGTAATATTACATTTAAAAGACTAACAAATTATGTAATTAAATGATAGGATTAACATTTTTTTTTCTTTTTTTTTTTTTTTTTTTTTTTTTTTTTTTTTTTTTTTTTTGTGTTACAAACTAGCAAGATGCTACCTAGGAATACATCAATAACTTCTACCAAATGACCTTAAAGAATACTACAGCTATCATAGCTTCAATGGTCCTAGAAATTACAGATATGAGTATCTATCGACCAAAATACCAACATAACTGCTAAAGGGCAATCACTACGTAGAAAGTATGACATGACAACGGGACCAGACCACTACTGGACAAATAATCTTACTAATAAAAACGTAGAACAACGAGTTATAAGATATGCAAATACAAAAATGAAACTATTTAAAGAAAGTAGAAAATGACTAACAATATAGCGATGGGTGAATGTATGGAAGTCTTTGAAATGAATGATTGAATGCGATCAAAATGGAAGTTCTAGTGGAGTTTGAAATAGCAAAGGCAGGTTGGTTGACTCCAAGTCAACTTCTAGTTTCACTTCGAGTCCCTCGGTTTCAGAAATATGCAAATTTCTTTCATTAACGAAAGATGCCGAATCTAAAGTGGTAACCATTAGGATCACTTGTTTTATAGATTCCTACTTGATGGGTTAATTATGTGCTTGTGACTGAGGTAGAAAGGCTACATTGAAATATCCAATGTGCAGATTTAAAGTCTTTGATTTCTTGTGGACCCATAAATACGAAGAACGCAAAAAGAAAGTTTCGATTAATAAGCTCAATTTTCAACCTTTTATAAGATACATTAAATTATTATAATTTTGTAAAAAAAAAATTGGTTTATGACCTCTTATAAAATAAGGAAAGCTCATCAGAAATGATTGTTTTCAGTCATAATCAAAACCAGACCCAGAATTATTTGGCTATAAATAGGTAAAGGGTATAAAAGTCATTTTCACTCGAAAATTTGTGTGCAAATAAAAAACTATTGTGTACATATCAATTCCCTATATAATAATGTAAGATAGGTAGATATATCATTGTATTTTATGAACATTAGCTATGTTAATAATAATCAAATATCCGCATCAAAGAGTTGAGTTATTTAACATTATTTTATTTTCATATATTTTAAAATTAGACCATCTATATCAGCGTCATTTGAGCTCTACATTATCATTCACCTCCTCTCATATCACCACTCTTCTCACATTTAATTAAAGAGCAATGATACATCCACATAAAAGTATCCACAAAAACAATCCACTCGCTGAGGTGTCAGCGGGTGATTGGTTTTTGTGAGATGTGGATCCCACAAAAAATCAATCACCCGCTGATACCTCAGCGAGTAGATTATTTTTGTGGATACTTTTATGTATGTCTAGCAAATTTCTTAATTAAATACTCATTTTATACAAATACCCTACACAATACATCACATAAACATCACCACTCTCACATTTAATTAAAATACTCATTTTATACAAATATACCCTACAAAATACATCTCACACACTCACAAATCAAATAAATAAAAATAAAACATCAAGAGAGTCCCACAAACACACTATACACAAGAAGTGAGGAGGGTCACTACTTCCCTTTTTTTTAGCTTACTCACGCGTGAGAATTGAGTAGGGTAAAGGAGTCACGAGTGATGATTGTGTAACAATTCACAATTTATGAAGTCATTATTTAATTAATATCCTTACTCAATCTTTACTGTTAAGTAAACTTGCTTTTACGAGTAACCTAATAGGTTATTTCGCGTACGTAGTAACACATACGTTAACTTAAACCGACTCTAGACTATACTTAGTACACATATTTTATACATTCCGGTTTTCATATGTTTATAATTCCTGTGTTATACTTTTACTTTTTCGTTTTTACAAAAATTTCGCACGTTTCGCGTTTTACCCTAAATCGCGTAGCTTTTAAACTTTACGTAAGACGTTAGGTTATCCCGGGAATATCAAAAACCATATTTTGACATTTTTAAATCACTATAGACTAATTTTAGTTGACTTTAAATAAATACCCAGTCATTACTCCGCAATCTCGTTATTTTCCGATAAATTGCGTTTTACGCGTATTTAACCTACGTTTTTAGTTTTTAACAGCGTTTAGGCGCTCCGCTAAACTTATCACTCATTTAATATACTTGATAAGTTTTAACATTTCTTACAAGTTTTATATTTTTACGATACCCGGTTTTAAGTTTCGTGGTTTAAATACTTAATGATAGTAATTACCGGGACCAAATGACACTCAGTAAAACAATATTATATCAACAACTCATCTAGTCACCCCACCATAGTGATGACCGACTATGGGGATGAATCACCAAGCCATGTGGCTTGGTGATAACCCTTGGTGTTTAAGATCATTACAAGTGTAAAACTTAACCATGGTTAAGTATTTAACCAAATATGTAGTTAACTAAAATCTCTTCCTATAAATAGCAAACATTATCTATGGCAAAAGGGTTGTTTACATTCCTTGTGACGGTGAAACTTTGGTTGTCCGTGGCGACCAAAGTGGAACCCGATTAAACATCATATCATGTATTGAAACCGAAGTACATCGAGAAAGGATGTCATGCCTTTCTAGCACACGTAACCGAGAAGAAGCTTGAAGAAAGATGACTTGAAGATGCTCCCATTGCATGTAAATTTCCCAAAGACTTACAACCAACTCATCAAGTGGAATTTCAAATTGAATTAGTGCCAGGAGCGGCGTCAGTGGCCCGCGCACCCTATACACTAGCACCGTCAGAAATGCAAGAACTTTCGGACAAGGGATTTATTCGACCCAGTTCCTCACCTTGGGGAGCTCCAGTCCTGTTCGTAAAGAAGAAATATGGATCGTTGAGAATGTGTATCGACTATCGTGAACTGAACAAGTTGCAATAAAGAACCGGTACCCATTACCAAGAATCAACGATTTATTCGATCAATTGCAAGGCTCAATCTATTACTCGAAAATTGACCTACAATCAGGTTACCACTAACTCAAAGTTCGGGAGGAAGATATTTCGAATACGACATTCAGAACTCGGTATGGTCACCACGAATTCCAAGTGATGTTGTTTGGCTTAACTAACGCACCGCCAGTATTCATGGATCTCATGAATCGGGTGTGTAAGCCCTATCTCTACTAACTTGTGATCGTATTCATCGACGATATTCTAATATACTCAAAAATGAAGAAGAACACAAAGAACATTTGCGAACAATTTTAGAATTGCTCAAGGAAGAGAAATTGTATGTAAAATTCTCTAAATGTGAATTTTAGATTCGTACGGTACAATTTCTTGGGCATGTGATTGACAGCACTGGTTTGCATGTTGATCAGGCTAAAATTGAAGCTATTAAAGATTGGCCAACACCTACGACACCTACATAAATTCGTCAATTTTTAGGTCTGGCCGGATATTACCGAAGGTTTATTGAAGGATTTTCCTCGATATTCAAACCCTTAATCAAGCTGACTCAGAAAAACAAGAAGTACTTGTGGAATGAAGATAAAGAAGAAGCCTTCTAAACCTTGAAACAAAAACTTTGTAGTGCCCCTATTCTAGCATTTCCAGATGAGATCGAAGATTTTGTAGTTTACTGTGATGCATCACACCAAGGTTTGGGTGCAGTGTTGATGCAACGGTAGACGGTCATGGCTTATGCTTCACGACAACTCAAAGTTCATGAAGAAAATTACACCACTCATGACTTGGAGTTAGGAGTTGTAGTCTTTGTACCAAAAAATCTGGAGACATTACTTAAACGGTACTAGATGTACTGTGTTTACCGATCACAAAAGTATCCAACACATTTTGGATAAAAAAGAACTAAACATGAGGTAACTTTGATGGTTGGAACTTCTAAGTGATTACGACTACGACATTCACTATCACCAGGGAAAAACAAATGTGGTAGCTGATGCCCTGAGCCGAAAGGAACGGGTTAAGCGACTACGAGTTCGAGGTTTGTCATGACCATAAGCTCAAATTTTCCTCTCAAATTCTCAACTACATTGTAAAGCTGAATCTTCAAATCAGGTACGTTTGCTTCATTGCATTTATCGCGTGCTGTTTTGAATATTTTAACTAATTCAATGTGCTCGTCCAAATTTTTTGTCAACCTTTGAACGATTTCAGGTTTCAAATTACTCTGACCTTCACCACCAAGGTGTTTCATTCTGTTACTAAATTCATTATCTGTTTATAGATATAAAGTTGTAGAAGTTTTGGGTCGTCGCCATTCTTTGGGCATAATGTGCCTATCCAATGATAGACTTGACCTGAAATCTTGAACACATATGGGCCTCTTCCATCGTTTATTGATTCATTAATTTGTGCGCGCCAAAGGTGTCATACATACTGAACATTTGGTTATATGCACGAATGTTATCCAAGAAATGTTTATCTTTGAATAAATGTTTCAAATATTGTGGAGGATCTAATTCTTTCTCAAGATGTACTTGACCTCCTCTGCAACAACGATTGTATCTTACTATGTGGTCTCCATAACGTCCTTTCAACCATTCCCCATACCAAAATGATGCATTGCAATACTCACATGTCCGATTACAGTCACTCAAATCAATGTATAAATGCGACACAACAATATTACAGATAGTTTTTAATAATAGAAAATCTAAGATACAAAAAAGGAATAAACCATTTTTTTACCTTTAGTATACGATGTTGTTGGACCGTTTGTGGTACGTGCATTTTGTACAATGTCTTTTGGATTGTAATATTGGTTGATCATTAAGTAAAAGTTGCTGACTTGACTGTCTTTTATGCCCTGTTACATTGGAAGACGATGATATAATTCTATTAAAATGGTTCAAAATATTTAAGTAATCTAATAATATTGGCCAAAAGATAATGTATATAACCAATTTACCTCTATGATCAACAATGGCCACTGGAGGATTTTTGTGGTTTGAATGTTGCATGTGGTTTTGCTTGCATTATTGTCTGGTTGTTTTTTCCTCTGTTTTTTATTCTTATTCGAGTTCATGGTGTTTTCATCGGCAATGGCATGAATGAATTCGCTATTCATGTCATAAGATGAATGACCTTCATTACTCGCATAATTTGTTGCAGCATCTGCATTTAATGTATTCTTAGAATTCTGAGTATCATTATGTGTTGATATAAGAATTTTTGTCTATCTTTCATAATTAAAATTAGTGCTCACCATTAGTGTCAATGTAACCTGGAAAGTGTGAGCATGTAGAATAGTCATTGTCAAAATGAGGTATCGCACCTCAGTCTTTGATATTGTAAGAAGGGTGACTTACATGATTTGTATAACTGTCTGTAACTTCTGCATGGAATAAATTTTCATAAAGCTGAGTATAATTTTTAACCTATAGTAGGTCTAACCGTATATTTGTGAACCTAAATTGTAACTCACCATTATTGATACTGTATGATGGTAATTCTAGATGTAGTTGATAATTGTCGGGACATTCTATAAATATAGCATTGCCTTTAATATCAGAAGATCCTTCAATAGAATGTTCTTTCACAGATTCAGAAGAATAACATCTTTTTTATAGCTGCAACGATAAGCTTCTAAACCTGTATTAAGAAAATATTAGTCTGCTTTGTTGGAATTTATGTAGTTAATGAAGTATAAAATATGTGGCTTACCTTCCAACCTTGCAATTTATTTTTCTTGGGTCTTATTATTGAGCATTTATTCATTGGGCAAGTCATTATAAGGTCACTATTTTTGCAATTTCCCTCATGGGTACCTGCATTTAATGCATTTTTAAATATCTGCATGGCATGGTGTTTTTTTTTCCAGTGCCACCAACCACCATTAAACATCCAAACAAATATATGTGCTGATGCTCCCACATCTGTGCTTCCAACAGTTTTCCAACCAACCACCAACCCAATCGAAGCAGCCATGAACTGTAAAAAAATTAAATTATAAGTTTATATAAAATTGAACACTTTTAAATAATTATACGTAACAACGTTGCCGACGCCATGTCGTCGGCATAATAACAAAATAAATATTCCTTTTATTCCTACCGACGCCATGTCATCGTTATCACTAACACCCACCATTATGATTCGGATCATAAACAAGAGAATAGTCATCTAATCATTTATAATCTAGCAACACAAAATGTATTATAAACTTGCAAACAAACGAATCTAACGATAAACACATAAAATATCGAACGAAAGTTTCATTAATTCAAAGTAAACGAAATCATGATAAACCCAGTCTAGTATTATAACATGATCGAATGATATGGTGATGGACTAATGAATGTCACAAATGGACATACAGAACCTATACACATCTGTATGCCTACATACAAAATATCTGAAGATACAACGAAGGTCATAAACGAACATACGAAACATATACGTGTAGATATTCATACATATGCAATGGTTTGTTACACAAATAAGTTATACCTAAACTTAGACATACACTTGTGATACTCACATAAATAGTTACATTAATAAACAAACACGTATAATATGAACTAGAAACACATATGAAGACATACTAAGTAATGTGGGAATGTGTAAGCATACATAAACATAAAAACGATATTTTTGTGGAAAATCTGTGGGTATTTACACACGTATTTTCCACAGATTTATTAATTTGGTAGGTAATATATGGGAAAGTACCCACATATTTTCCACGAACATAATCATTTTCTTTCACTTTTTTGATATAGATACACGTTCACGCATATACACGTCGATATACCTAGATACAAAACATCTATAGATAGAATGAAGGTCATAAACAAGCATATGGAACATATACGTGTAGATATTCACACACATATAATGGTTTGTTAAACAGAAAGGTTATACCTAAACCTACACATACACTTGCGATACTCACGTAAATATTTACATTAACTGACAAACACATATAATATGAAACTACGAACACATATGAAGACATATTGAGTAATGTGAGAATGTGTAAATAGACAAAATATAGAAACGATATTTTTTGTGAGAAATCCTTGGGTATTTACACACGTATTTACCACGGATTTAATAAATTGGTAGGTAATATGTAGGAAAGTACAAACATATTTCCCATGAACATAATCATTTTCTTTTACTTTTTTGATATAGTTACACGTTCACGCATATACACGTCGATATACCTATACAAAACATCCATAGATATAATGAAGGTCAGAAACAGACATACGGAACATTTACGTGTAGATGTCCTCACATATACAATGGTTCTTCGTGTAGATATTTCCCACGAAAAACACAAAAACAACATTTTGTGGGAAATACGTGGCTAGTGACCCACCGATTTCCCATAGACTGGTTAAATAGTTACTTTATAAAAAAAGACGGTGTGAAATCCGTGAGTAATAGAGCTAAAATTTTCCACATACTTTTGGCCGTGGCTAATATGTGTGAATTGTGCCACATGTTTCCCACGAACGTTTAATAAACACAAATAGTGTGAATATGGTCGCAATTATGTGGGAAATTTGCGACAGATTTCGCAAAAAAACTTGGTCAACAATTTAATGTGTAAGAGTGGCAAATTCGTGGGAAATTTACTACATATTTCCCCCCGAAATTTGGTCAACAATTTGGTGTGTAATTTGTCGGTATCTCGTGTGAAATTTCACAAAGTTACGATTTCGTGGGAAAATTTTTGTGGGAAAAACCAGTTTGTGTAGTAGTGCTAATTATCCACAAATACTCCCCCGCAGTTTGAGCGGCGAAATCGCGAAAACTCGAACTAGAGTAGTAAACTAAGAAAGCAAAATAAAACAATAACCCAAATAAAACGGGATAACCCAACCCTTATTCTAATTTTTTTGTTTATAGATAACCAAAGTATCCGAAATACCAAAGAGTCGTCTCGGGAATAAGAACCCTAGATCCGACACCAACAAAAGTCGTCTCGGTAATAAGAACCCTAGATTGGACACCAACAAAAGTCGTCTCGGGAATAAGGACCCTGGATTCGACACCAACAAAAATCGTCTCGGGAATTAAAACCCTGGATTCGACATAAAACAAAAACAAACAATTAAATAACTATACATAACTATATATAACTATATATATATATATATATATATATATATATATATATATATATATATATATATATATATATATATATATATATATATATAGGTTTGGGTTATTATGAAAAGTTTCTTATAATGAAAAGAATAAGAATGCATGTGGAGGTGACATGTGTCACCTTTGCCACATCATCATGCCACATCACCATACCCCCGCCCCGCCCCGCCCCCACCCACCCACCCCCCCCCCCCCGAAAAAAAAATTTCCCGCCAAAAAAATTTTTTTTTTGGGCAAAATTTTTTTTTTCACGCCAAAAATTTCCCGCCAATTTTTTTTACTACATCACAATTATGAATTTAGTGCATCAAGGTTATAAATTACTGCATCACAGTTATAAAGTTACTGCATCACAATCTTGATTTTAGTGCATTAATGTTATAACCTTGATTTTAGTGCATCATAGTTGATGCACTTAACTATATAACTATGATGCAGTAACTTATAATAAAGATGCACCAAAACTTATTAGTGCATTAAGGTTATAAGTTACTGCGTCACAATTATGATTTTAGTGCATTAAGGTTATAAATTACTGCATTACAATTATAAAGTTACTCTGTTACTGCATCACAATCATGATTTTAGTGCATTTAAGGTTATAACCTTGATTTTAGTGCATCATAGTTGATGCACTGAACTATTAAGGGGGTGGCAACACATACATTCCATACCTCACCATACCTCACAACCCACCAATAATTTCATTCCACCTAATCTCATACCTCACCATACCTCACCATAGTTTTTTAGTGGCAATGGTCATTCCATACCTCACTTTTTTTTTTTTTTTTTTTTTTTTTTTTTTTTTAAATCAAACAATTAAATAAAAACATAATATTTCATTAATAATAAAAAACAAATTACATAATACTTAAAAAAAATTGCATAATACTAAAAAAAGTACGCATCTAAATATCCGTCGGCCATCCATATTGCTCCGCATACTCACGTTTTTTGGCAATCGTGATCTCTCGCATTCTCGGATCAATTATGTGATCGTGAGGTTGGTTATAGAACCTCAGTGCCCGATGATAAGCTTTTTCTTCAATATTACGTATTTGGGCCGACAACAATTTTTCGGCCAAGCCATCCTTTGTAGACCTTTGCTCCGCTATCGATTCCAATATTTGTGTTTTTCTTATCGCGTAGTTGTCGAAGCTCTTAGCAATACTTTCATTTGTCGAAGCTGAGTCGGCCTTCTTGCCTTTCCTTTTCCGTGTAGGAGTTGTGTCGTCATTCAAGTCCGGAAGTACAGTCTGAACATTCTCATTGCTACCCGTCTCCTGGTAGCTAGATGACGACGATTTTCTTCGTTTTTCGGCACTAGCCGAAGCTTCTTCACCCACAGTAGGTTGTTCCAACCATTTGTCTTCACCCTTAACAACCTCCCATGCTTCAATATGAGTAAAATCTTTGCCTTTTGTTTTCTTTTTATAATCGGACAAGGCATTTTTCAAGACGTCAAGATCGCTACACCCACTTTCACGAAGACGTTTCTACAATTAATACAATTATATAAATTAGTAAAATTATATAAATTAATAACATTATATAGAGTTTAAAAATTATACCGATTGGATGTATAGGCCGTTAAAGATACCCATGGCGGTGTTCATATTTCCCCACTTTGTGTTCAAGCTATGATGACTTCGAGTACTATTATTCAAGTTTGTCTTGAAATGCTCTAGAATTCTTTTCCAAAAACCATCTCTCGTTTGTTCATTACCAACTTTTCGACATGTGGAAATATGAACCCACGCTTTTGCCAAAGCAACCTCTTCGCTTGTTGTCCAATTTTTTTTCTCCGCTCTACTCGATGTTTTTTTTTTGGGACTTCTTCAACTATTTGAACTTCTTCATCGCCTAATATATAGTATAACAAATAAAATGTTAACAAATAAAAGTATAACAAATATAATTATAACATATAAAAGTATAACAAATAAAAGTATAACAAATATAATTATAACAAATATAATTATAACAAATTTAATTGTAACAAATTTAATTATAACATATAAAATTATAACAAATAAAATGTATACCGATTGAATTATCTTGTTGAGTTTCCGGAACATACTCAACTTCATCATCCTCGTCATCATATATCGGTAGTGGTCGTTCGACACTCGGTTCACGTCGCGTAGGAACGTCATGGTATTCGCCGAACGGGTCGAAATCACTAGCCGTCGACATCATGTACGGAGGTGGTTGGGGATAATATTGGTGTTGATGAGATGGATGGTTCATCGGTGGAGGTTGAGATTAATAGAGACCGGCTTGAGGACTCATTTGAGGATAGTAGGGAGATGGTTGTGGTTGAGTATGCGCACGAACGGGTTGTGATCGAGAGCCTCGTCCACGACCTTTGGATGAGGAGCAACCATTTTTACCTTTCCTAGCATCCATCCTTTTTACTAATATAATTTTTGGAAGAAGAAGATGAGAAGAATGTGATTAGAATTGGTGATTTAAAGTGTATATTTATAGGGGAATTTTTTTTTTTTTTTTTTTTTTTTTTTTTTTTTTTTTTTTTTTTTTTTTTTGGACAAAATAGCCAAACGGCTATAATTTTAAAAATCAAACACACGCTCCTCTTTGATTTTCTCCATGCCGTAGCGGCAAAAGATGCCGCATGCCATACCGATTTCATGATGCCGCTAGGGTGGCAATGGGATGCCGCATGATACCTAGCCAAACCGCAATCCATACCGAGGGTGTTGCCACCCCCTAACTATGATGCAGTAACTTACCAATGGAGCATTAGTCCAATGGTTGGAGAACTTGTGCTTGAGTAAATTGACCAAAGTTCAAGTCTCATCCTTGGCATTTGCTTCATATAGGTACCCACCTCCGCAAAACCTATGGGCACACTAGAGAGACTTTGTGGAATAAGAGCTTAGGGGTCCGAGTTTTGGCTCGGGCTCACTCCAGTTGGTGCCCCACTAGGCCAGGAGAGTTGCCGGAGCTATTCCTTGTGGGGTGGACAATGGCTGGTGCCAAAATTCACCCGGGGTCAGGGTGTTCCCGCCAATCTACACCTTTTGTGGAATGATGCAGTAACTTAAAATAAAGATGCACCAAAACTTATTAGTGCATTAAGGTTATAAGTTACTGCATCACGGTTATAAATTTAGTGCATCATAATCATGATTGTGATGTAGTATTTTTATAATTGTGATGCAGTAATAAATTTTTGGCGGGAATTTTTTGGCGGGAATTTTTTTTGCCTAAAGCATAGACAAATCTTCAAAATCTTCGAAGTCTTCAAATTAAATGTTGAGATCTATAGTCAATAATGACGGCAAAGGTGTACACCATTAACCGAACAAATGAAACAATTCTTATTTATCATTTTCATTTTTATTTTATTTTATTTTTATTTTTTTTTGGATCGGCTGTGAAAAAAAAAAGGATTTGGAGATGTGTGACGGGGTGATACAGAGGTGGCAGTTTTGGAGAATTATGTAATCCAACGTGATATCATGAGCATGTATATGTATGATCTTGAAATCTATTTGGTCATCAAGCCGCCACTTTTCTACCACCCCGTCACACCTAACTATCTAAACCCTAAAAAAGAAAGAAAAAAAAAAGTGTCGGCTACTGGTGGAGATGTTGTTGTTACTCAAGAAGATGTGAAGAAGCCCATAGATCAGGCTGCTAATATCAATCTCAAGGTTAATAGGAATGACGTGTTCTTTAGGATCAAGTTGTTTTATGTCTCTTTTTCAATTGAAAAAAAAGGTTATAGTTGTTTTATGTTTTGTTTGTTAGTCGATTTTTCGTACGACTTTGTTACTAGTCGACTAAAGTTGACCGTTGGTACCAGTCCCTAAATTCGACCGTTGGTAAGGTTGTGTTACCAGTCGACTTAGCCCGATCGTTGGTACAAGTTGACTCAAGTCCTCCAACTTCGGATTCTTGGAAATAATCCCCGGTTTTATGATTTAAGGTTAGGAGTTTCATTCTTAGCAAGATCCCCAGACCGTTGGTACAGTTTTGCTACGAGTCGACTAAAGTTATATTTTATTATGTTAATGTTTTTTTTTCTTTTCTAGTTTACTACTCGAGTTCGAGCTTTTGTGATTTCGCCGCTCGGACTGCGGGAGGAGTATTAGAGGATTAGTAGGCCCAAGCCCGACTTGTGGGCTTAGGGTTTGTTGGGGTTTCACCATTATAAATTGTGATGAATAAGACATAACACCTCACGGGGTTTACAATGTCTAACAATTACTTGGCTTGCTATAAAACAATCGTTTTCCGAAAGTTTTGGTATTTGTACAGTTTGTAGGTCATTGTGAAAAGACTGTTTTCCAAAACATGTTTGTTGTTATGTACCGTTTAACTCAGTTGGTGGCTGATCATGTGCTAAGTGATTATCACTCAAGTTGCACATATACTTTTCCAATGGTTGTGATTTTTCTATTCTCAAAGACCTTCTAGGCATGTTTGAAAATGTGTACCAACAATGATAGCAAATAGGAATTTGTATACGAAAATGTAATGCATGAAATAATATAAGCAACAAAGATCTATGTATAAAACATTGCACAGCATAATTCTTTGAGGCACGTAAACGAAAGTAAGACATTAGTAAACACAAATAATGCAGGCAGATTAAAAGGTGTAACAAAGTATATGCAAACATGCAAGGACAAAGTTAATGTTGATGTATGCCTCACCTCTGCAATCAGGATGAAATATAGCTCTTTTTCTTTGAGTACGTTGTATGAGCACATAGTAAACAACAGACAAAAATAATAATAATAATAATAATAACAATAATAATAATAATAATAATAAGTTGTACAACATGGTGGAAATACCTTTGTAGTAGAAAGATGGTGTTTTTTTTTTTTTGGTTTCTCGTTTCAGATTAAGGGAAAAAACAATGGGCAGGTGGTGTGGACTTGACCACAGCCACAAAAATTTACCTAAGGTGTACAATTAATGAATAATTACAATTAATGAATAACGGTACCCATAGAGTGGTTGTGGGGATCCTAACGGGTTCTAAATTGCTTTAAACAGTGTTCCTACGGAGCTACAATGCTTTTAACAGTTGTTGAATGGAACAAGACTGTTGATAAGCCATTGTAGGTTTGCAGGCAATTTAATTTAAGGCTCGACGCAGTAAGGGTAGGAGATCGACTATCTCGATCGATTCCTAATCAATCCCCTGGGAATTTGATCATCCATCCCAATCTAGACAACATGATCGTCTACACGATCGAATAGAAATGTGGTGTTGTGTGTATATTAAATACATATAAAAGGTATATTTGTGAGGTATGTTTTTTGTAGTGTAGCTCGCCTTACTGGGGCACCCAATCGCCTGAAGGTCGCTGGAGAGAGAAAGCTGACGTGGCAAGGAAAATAGGAGGGATTGACCCTCCTTAATGGGGCAGCCTAACAACCAATGACATTCGGCCTTTTGTCCTACTACCAAAAAATTATACACAATCCACCAATATGAATGTTGGTTATTGAGAAACAAATTATGTAATACAAAATCATTAACGGAACGGCCCGCCTAGGGTTTAGTATATAGGATAATGAGTAAACTTCAAAATAAATCTCTGTGGTTTACTTTGTTTCGCACTATACATCCCTTTCACAAAAGTTTCAACAGATACATCACTCCGTTAGTAAAAGTTAGCCTATATACATCCACAAGGACGAACGGTGCAAAATTTGTATTGTTAACTTGGACACGTGGCAGTTAAGTAAGGGTAATTGTGTCATTTTATTCCCCCCATAAAGTTTCGTGCTACCTCACCACTCCTTTTGTTACACCCGTATCCCGTCAAGGTATTATTAAACGTTAGTATTGATCCCTTATGTTATGTTAGTATTTCTATATTACTTAAAGGTTTCAACTAAGAAATAGAACTAGGAACTTTTGTGGCCAAAGTATAGAATATTAGAATAGGGGGACTTAAGTTGTCAATTGAGCTAAGTAAATTAAATAAAAAAGGAAAAGTAGTCTTATTAGAGACTTATCCAGAAATTTGAGAGGAAACCTTCAGATGAAGAAAGGGTTTTAGTGAGGAAGAAGAAGATATATCAAGAAACCTTCAATTGAGTCTAATTTGGACTTGTTGTGGTGACTATCAAGATTAGGAAGACCCTTAATTTCATATCTCTAAACCAAGCAAGTATCTTCCCCAATCTATATGATAAAGGTTTTTGAATTAGAAGTTTAAGGTAGTAATAGAAGATGTTTAATTCATTGAAATTGCTAATTATAATATCTAATTAAGATTAATTATTGATTAGGAAGCTTAAGGGAGTTGTGAGACTACTTGGTAGAAAACCCATTGAGCAATTGGAAGTATGTATAGTGGGTTGTTGTTGTATTGTGATAAATTATGAATTACTGATTGTTGTTATAGTCTGTTGGAGCTTGTAATAGTAGCTTAGATCCATAGCTTTTATTATGTCAAGTAGTGTAAATATCAAATTAAAGGTATGTTCTCATGTTATAGATGCTCCATGAATCCTTTTATGTTGTTAAAGTTTTACTTGTACATGATCCATTTACTTACTAAGCAATTCGCTTACGTTATAGTTGATGATGTTTTGTAGCTTCTAGCAAGGAGGATAAGGGTAAGAATCAAGTATAGGATGGACCATACTTGAGCTTCTAGTTGTGTTAGTCTTTTGGATAAAGGTGTTGAAGTTGGAAGCCCCGAAGAGTCAAATTCCGTTTTGGGTATATGTTCGGGTCATATGGTCTTTTCCTTACTTTTGGTTGTATATATATGTTCTTAGTGATGTCTAAATGTTTCTTAACTATTAGAGTCAATCCCTTGTAGTTATGGGTCAAATTAAGGGTAAAATGATGTTTGGCGCAATGTCATTTGACTTGTTTTGAATGATATGTATCAAGGGTTATATGGTAATAGTCTTGGTATTTTATGTTGGGTCAATTTGGACTTCTTGGTGCTATTTCAAATAGTTGAGTTATAAACTTTGGGTTAATGTGCAGAAAATCTGCACTGCTTGTGCAGGTCTGGGCACCAGACGGACGTCACCAACTGGGTGACCCCGTCTGGTTAAAATTGTTCTGAGCCGTCAGGTTATTTCCTGTTTTAGACGGTGTCCCAAGTAAAGGGTGACGACGTCGCATTTAGAGCTGACGCCGTCTGGTTAAAGTTATTCTGAGCCGTCAGGCCTAAATGTTGGTTTTTTATCTTCTATTAAGGGCGGACAGCGTCACATAATGTGGGTGACGGCGTCTGCCCGTCAGGATGAAATATTGAGTACCTTCTTACAAATCAAACTAAAAAGGAAACTTTCCGAGTCTTCTTTCCTTCATAGTTCGTATCTAAGGTTATTTAGTCAAAGTGTCATGAAAGTCAATTTAATATACGTCATTTCAAAAAGTTTTAAATTTTTGGTTTTGGGGGCGTAACAACTTGGTATCAGAGCGTTGGTCTAAGAGATTTAGGATTTTTATCTTAGAAATTTCCTTGACTTAGGCCTTGTGAAATGTGTTAGTAATAGTCATGCTACGTGTGCACTTCCTTGATGGTTTTAAAAGCACATATGTTACATGTTTTTATAACTACGCTTGGCCACCGTGGTTATAAGAAAATGGTTATGCTTAATCGAATGCTTGTTTAAATTTCAGTACAGAAGAAATGGACACTCCCCACCAAAAGGAAGCCGTAAAGGCTACTACTTCTAAGCGTGCCGAATCTTCGGCAAGTGGTCCAACCAAAAATGATATAATTCCGGAGAGTTCTTCTTCCTCTAGTTCGGAGGGCCCTACTTTAGAAGGATTCACGAAAGAGTAAGTAAAGGCTTTAGACGTTTTAAAGAGGAAAAGGATAGGCAAGGCATTAGAGAGATCCATGTCGTATTTCGTTAAAGAGACTACCCTCAATATCCAAGAAGCAATGCAAAGAGAGTTTGCGGTACTCAAAAGAGAATAGGGTCATGGTAGGATTACTAGAAATGATAAATCATCTTACCGTGTCTTCACGGCATGTGACGTGCCTAAGTTTACGGGGACCCTTGATCCTATAGCTTGTAATAAGTGGCTTATCGCCGTTGAAGGTGCTTTTCGCACGAGCGGGTGTGATGAGACAAACAAGGTTGTCTACGCTATCAATTTCCTTCGTGATAGCACTAGAACTTGGTGGGAAGGGAAAGCGTGTGAGAAAGGGGAGACCTGGTCAAAATTGTGTTCGTGGAAAGAGTTTAAGGAATTATTTACTTCAGAGTATGCACCGGCGGAAGAGATTGACAAGATCAGTGAAGAATTTCAAACCCTTGTACAAACTAACAAGACGGTGGATGAGTTATTGAAGAAATTTAATGACATGGTTCCTTATTGCTCCGAATACCACAATAACAAAAAGCTCAAAGTAGATAGGTTCCAAAGAATGCTTAAGGACGAAATCCGTGAAGTAACCTCACCATTTAAGTGTGGTACTTTAGAAGATCTTCTAAGTCGGGCTCAGGTGAGAGAAGCGGACTTGATGAGAAAGAAGAGTAAGGTAGATAAGGATGTTAAAAGAAAGCAAGTGTTTGGGGATAGAGAAGGTAAAAAGCCAAGGTTTGATTTAGGCAGAAAGACCGGATGGAATCAAAACAAGACACAATGTAAAAAGTGTCATAAGCTTCATTATGGTGAATGTAGACTTAACATGCCAGGATGTTACAAGTGCGGTTCTTTAAGCCACATGAGTAAAGAATGTCCGAAGCCAATGGTTATATGTTATGGGTGTAATCAAGTTGGACATAAATTGAATGAATGTCCAAGTCGAAAAACAAATGAAGGTAAGATTGTGAAGACGGTCAAGGAAAAGAAAGTTGAAATTCCAAAAACTAAAGGGCGAGTTTACCAAATGGGAGTGGAGGAAGTGAAGTCGGGACCCGATGTCATTACAGGTATACTACTTGTTAATTCCATTCCCGCTCGAGTCCTCTATGACTCGGGAGCTAGTGTATCCTTTGTGTCTTTAAGGTTTAGCAAGCAATTAACCTCTCCACTATCTAAACTCTCCAAACCCCTTGAAGTTGAAATAGCCGATAGTAAAGTGGTAGTTGTAGTTAATGTGTTTCATGGTATAGAGTTGGAAATAGATAATAGTATTTTTAAGATCGACTTAATCCCTATAGTACTTGGAGAATTTGAGGTTATTATAGGCATGGATAGGCTTAGTAACCATAATGACGCCATTTTATGTAATCAAAACATGGTACGAGTTGTTAATCCTAATGGTCCGAAAATAGTTATTTATGGAGATAAGAGGAAGGGAGAATTTAAGTTATGCTCAGTAATGAAGGCTAGGAGATACTTGTCATGGGTTTGTTGTGCGTATTTGGATCATGTGATTGATACGAGTGTTAAAGAGGCAAGTATTGATAATGTTTCAATTGTTAATGAATTCCGGGATGTTTTTCCAGAAGAATTACCGGGCGTTCCACCCAAAAGACAAGTCAAGTTTCGCATTGACCTCATTCCGGGCGCTAAACCTATAGCAAAAACTCCTTACCGTTTGGCCCCTTCTGAAATGAAAGAATTGATGAGCCAACTTCAAGAACTGTTAGATAAGGATTTTATCCATCCAAGTAGTTCGCCGTGGGGAGCACCAATTTTGTTCGTTAAAAAGAACGACGGTAGCATGCGAATGTGCATTGACTATCGTGAATTGAATAAAGTAACAGTGAAGAATGTGTACCCTTTACCAAGAATTGATGATCTTTTTGACCAACTTCAAGGCGCCAAGTGGTTTTCCAAGATCGATCTACGTTCGGGTTATCATCAATTGAAGGTTCGAGAAGAAAACATTCCTAAGACGGCTTTTAGAACCCGATATGGACTTTATGAATTTACAGTTATGCCTTTTGGACTTACGAATGCACCTGCAATTTTTATGGACCTAATGAATCGGGTGTGTAGGTCGATGTTGGATAAGTATGTAATTGTATTTATTGATGATATTCTCATTTACTCAAAGAATAAGGAAGAGCACGCGATTCATTTACTAGAGATTCTTGAAACCTTGAGAAAAGAAAGATTGTAATAGGACCAGTTATTGTGTACATATCGTAGTCAAAGATAGCCTTCTAATTAGCCTAGTATTTCCCTGTATTTTAGCTTAGTCTGTTGTATTTTAGCTTAGTCTGTTGTACTCTTTTACTATATATATTTATCAATACTGAACTCTCCTCATTAAGGAGATTAACCCTAATATGGTATCAACCTAAAAACCCTTCCTGACCGTTTTTTTTTCTTCTCTCATTTGTTCATCATGGCTGGTGATAACACTGATTCTCCTATTTCTCTTGCTACTATTCTTCACATGCTCACAATCAAGCTTTCTTCTACCAACTATCTCCTATGGAAGAATCAATTGCTTCCTTATTAGCCTATCAAAAACTCACAGGATACATTGACGGCTCCATTCCTAAGCTGCCATCTACCATTCAGTCCGGTGAGTCGTCTTCAGTGAACCCTGCCTATTCTGAATGGGTCACCGCTGATCAACGCGCGCTTATTCTGATCCAATCATCTCTGTCTGAAGAAGCCATGGCCGAAACTCTTGGCCACACTACTTCTCATGCCATTTGGACGGCTCTCGAGGCAGCTTATAGTCATGATTCCATTGAACGTATGCACACTCTTCGGGACTCTCTTCGCACTCTCAAAAAGGGCTCTTCAACAGTTACTGAATTTGCCAGAAAGTTTAAAGGAATTTGTGATCAACTTACTGCCATTGGTCATTCGCTAGATGAAAATGACAAGTCTCATTTGTTCCTTTGTGGTCTTGGTTCCCCTTTTGAAACCTTCTCCACAACTCAGAGATTTCTCAGGCCACGTCCAACCTTTCGTGACCTTATTTCACAAGCTGAAAGCCATGAACTCTTCTTACAATCAATCAGTGACTCTACTGCTGCTCCTGTTGCCTTTGTTGCTGATAACACACGTGATCCTTCTCATCAATCTTCCACCAGGGGCCGTAGTGGTAGTTCGCAATCTCGTGGTAGATCTTCCCAAGGTCGTGGTCGTGGATCTCGACGCCCCCCTCATTTCCAACTGTGTCGCAACGAAGGACATTATGCTAACCGGTGTCCAGATCTACAAACCTTCGCTCGTTGCTCTCCGGCTATTGATGCAAACCTGGCTCAAGCATTTCAAAGTCAGTGCAATATTTCAGAATCATCACCAGACTGGTTTGTTGATACTGGGGAAACGTCTCACATGACCAAGTCCCTGTCTCACTTGGATTCTGCCACTACTTATTCTGCTAATGAAACTGTATTTTTTGGTAATGGTAATGCATCATCTATATCTCATATTGGCAGATCTCATTTGTCTCCTAATATTTCTCTAAATGATGTTCTTGAGACAGGCCAACATGCATACTTGGCCACACTTTCCTCAAGACGTCTTCAAGTATCTTTTGAATTATGGCACAATCGATTGGGGCATGTGTCTCATGATGTGATTTCTAGTTTAAATAAGTTGGGTTGTTTATCAGTTACATCTGTTTTACCAACCCCAACATTATTCTCTTCTTGTCAGTTATCAAAAAGCAAACGACTACCTTTTGATCTTAATTTTAAACGCGCTTTACATGTTTTGGATCTAATTCATTATGATTTATGGGGACCTTCCCCTGTAACGTCTATCAATGGTTTTCGATATTACGTGATATTTGTTGATGATCATTCCAGGTTTACATGGTTTTATCCTTTGAAGGCCAAGTCTGATTTTTTTCAAGTCTTTGAAAACTTTGTTGCTTTAGTTCAAACTCAATTTTCATGCAACATTAAAGTTTTCCAATTTGATGGTGGGACAGAATTTACAAACGCACGCGTTCGTAGTCTATTGGCGAAAAATGACACCCATCATCGGTTATCTTGCCCTTATACACCACAACAAAACGGACGGGCTGAACGAAAACACCGACACATCACCGAAACTGGTTTGGCAATGATGTTTAATGCTAATGTCCCAACCACTCTTTGGACATATGCATTTAGTTCCGCCACATATATAATAAATCGATTGCCAACAAAGCTCCTTGATTACAAGTCTCCATATGAATTGGTGTTTCTTTTGAAGCCAAATTATGGAAATTTTAGGGTGTTTGGTAGCTGTGTTTTTCCCTATCTTTGTGATTACTCCTCGCATAAACTTGCATTGCGAAGTGCGCCATGTATTTTTCTTGGCTACAGCACTCAATACAAGGGCTATCGATGTCTTGATGTGTCCACCCAGCGGATTTACATCACATGCCATGCTCAATTCGATGAAACTATTTTTCCCTTTGTGGGTCTCCCATCCACAACACCATCTACTCAACTCCTTCTAACTACGTACTGTGATGGTTTACCCGTATCTACATCACCATCACCCATGCCATCTTTATCTAAAGCTTCACCCAAGGCACCAACCACTTCATCGGTTTCTGATCTGTGCGATTTGTGCATAGAAACACCACCGCTACCCCCCACTACTGCTCCATAAACCACCCAACAGCCCACCTTCGAAGCCCAGATATCGCCATCTCTAGAGACCACCTCTGCAGCTCCAGCCCCATCTGGACATCATATGGTGACTCGATCCAAACATGGTATTTTTAAAACAAAACATTTTGCTGAACTCACTCATCTCTCCTCTTCGGCGCTTCATAAAGCCTTATTTGCTGCAAAGGAACCCAAAGGCTTTAAGACCGCTTCAAAAGATCCGAAGTGGTACGCTGCCATGTGCAATGAAATGATTGCTCTAAAACATAATGGTACCTGGGAACTTGTTCCTCGTCTTACTTGCACTAATATTGTTGGTTCAAAATGGGTTTTTCGCATCAAATTTCACTCTGATGGCACGATTGATAAGTTCAAAGCTCGCCTTGTTGCTCAAGGTTTTACTCAAGTTCCGGGTATCGACTTCTCAACTACTTTTAGCCCGGTTGTTAAAGCTTCAACAATCCGGATCATTCTTTCTCTCGCCGTCCTTAATAAGTGGTCACTTTGTCAATTGGATGTAAAAAATGCTTTCTTAAATGGCAACCTATCTGATGTGATTTATATGGAACAACCACCTGGATTTGTGGACTCCAGGTTCCCAAATCATGTTTGTCGTCTTAAAAAAGCTATTTATGGGCTTTAATAAGCTCCACGGGCCTGTTTTCAACGATTGAGCATGTTCCTTGTTAGCGTTGGTTTCACTTGCAGTCGCGCTGACACATCTCTCTTTGTCTTCAAAAAGGACACTTCGATTCTCTACTTATTAGTTTATGTCGACGATATTATCTTGACTGGGAACAATGATACCATTCTTCAAAATTTTATTACTCGCCTTAACAAAGAGTTTTTGATCACTGACCTTGGAAAACTGAATTATTTCCTTGGTCTTGAGGTTTCCCATCTCGAATCGGGTCTATTTCTCAGTCAATCAAAATATGCTCATGACATTCTTGCCCGTGCTAAATTGTTGGATGCAAAACCTGTTGCTACACCTCTATCAACTTCGACTTACTTTACTAGCCAAGGCACTCCATTCTAAGATCCTAGTTACTATCGATCTTTAGTGGGGGCGCTCTCCAATATCTTACCATTACCCGACTCGATCTATCTTATGCCGTTAATCAAGTAAGTCAATTCTTACACAATCACATGTATGATCATTTTCAAGCAGTGAAATGGATTCTACGATATGTCAAAGGCACCCTGTCCTATGGTCTTTCCTTTTCCCATGCTCAATCGCCAACCATTTTGGGATATTCTGATGCGGATTGGGCACGCTGTATTAAGACACGAAGATCGACATATGGCTACTCCATCTTTCTTGGTGGTAATTTAGTCTCCTGGAGTGCCAAGAAACAACCAACTATTTCTCATTCTAGTTGTGAGTCAGAATATAGAGCCTTAGCAAATACTGCTTCAGAGATAATTTGGATTACTTATCTCCTTCAGGAACTTCACGTGCTCCCTTCGGGGCGTCCTACACTTTTATGTGACAACCGAAGTGCTCTTTCTTAATTCAAAATCCAATCTCACACAAGCGAGCTAAACACATTGATATCGATTATCATTTCGTTCGTGAACTGGTTTTATCAGGCAACTTCATACCAAGTACATTTCTACACATTTGCAGCTGGATGACATCTTTACCAAGAGTCTACCTCGTCCCCTGTTCGAAGTTTTTCGATCCAAGCTTCGTGTTGGACCATCCCCCTCTTCGCTTACGGGGGGGGGGGGGGGGTAATAGGACCAGTTATTGTGTACATATCATAGTCAAAGATAGCCTTCTAATTAGCCTAGTATTTCCCTGTATTTTAGCATAGTCTGTTGTACTCTTATACTATATATATTTATCAATACTGAACTCTCCTCATTAAGGAGATTAACCCTAATAGATTGTATGCAAAATTTTTGAAATATGAATTTTTGTTACAAGAGGTTCAATTTCTTGGTCATGTTGTTAATCCGGAGGTCATTAAGGTTGACCTGTCAAAGATAGAAGCAGTGATGAATTGCCGAGCTCCAAGAAATGTAGGGGAAATACGAAGTTTCCTAGGTTTGGCAGGATATTACCGGATATTTATACAAGACTTTTCTAAAATTGCATCTTCACTAACTAGGCTTACCAAGAAGAATATCCCGTTCGAGTGGGGGAAGGAGCAAGATGATGCTTTTTCCACCTTGCGAAGAAAGTTATGTGAGGCACCAGTTTTAGTTTTGCCGGAAGGAACATAAGTTATGGTTGTATACAATGATGCATTGTATTCCGGTCTTGGTTGTGTTCTTATGCAAAGAGGCAAGGTAATTGCCTATGCTTCAAGACAGTTGAAGAAGCATGAAAAAGACTACCCGACTCACGATTTGGAATTCGCAGCAATGGTTTTTGCATTAAAAATATGGAGGCATTATCTCTACGGTGTGGAATTCGTGATTTACACCGATCACCGGAGCCTTCAATATTTCATAAACAAAAAGGATCCGAATATGAGGCAACGAAGATGGCTAGACTTATTAAAGAACTACAATTGTGAGATTCGATACCATCCGAGAAAAGCAAATGTCGTAGCCGATGCATTAAGTCGTAAGGACCAATGTGAAGTTACTAAAATAAAATTCCTTGCAAATGATTATTACAACCGACTTTTTTGACAAAGTTAAGTTAGCCCAAAAGGAAGCTTTGAAAGAAGAAAATTGGGAAGGAGAGCGTATCACTTTCCATGTCCCTCATTTTGAAGAAGATAGTCACGGACTTAAAACGCGGTATGGGAGAATCTATATACCTTTCCGTAGTGACGTTAAGATGTTACTCTTAGATGAAGCACATAAGTCAAAATATTCTATTCACCCGGGGGCTAACAAGATGTATCATGACTTGAGGAGTGTTTGAAGGTTAAAGCCGAACATCAAAAACCATATGGTAAAGTACAACTGTTGGAAGTAGCGGTTTGGAAATGGGAAAAGATTACAATGGACTTCGTTACAAAGTTGCCGAGAATGACCAAAAAGCATGATGCAATTTGGGTAATAGTAGATCGTTTGACAAAGAGCGCACATTTCATTCCAATTAGAGAAAATATGCCCGTTCACAAGTTAGCAAAGATATATGTTAAAGAAATAGTTGCACGCCATGGGGTACCCATTTCTATAATCTCCGATAGAGATGGGAGATTTACTTCAACATTTTGGCGAAGTTTCCAAGAAGAATTAGGTACAAGATTGCATATGAGTACGACCTTTCACCCACAAACCGATGGGCAAAGTGAAAGAATAATTCAAACATTAGAAGATATGTTAAGAGCTTGTGTGATTGCCTTTGGGGGAAATTGGGATAATCATCTACCTTTACTTGAATTTGCCTATAATAATAGTTATCATGCTAGCATTGAAATGCCACCTTACGAGATGCTTTATGGTAGAAAATGTAGAACTCCGGTATGTTGGAAAAAAGTAGGGAAAAGAGAGTTAGCTAGTACGGATGTAATACTAGCAACAACCGAGAAAATTGAGATGATACAAGAAATACTTAAAGCAGCCCAAGATAGATGGAAAAGTTATGCCGATAATCGAAGAAGACCAATTGAATTTGAAGTAGGAGACTTTGTCATGCTTAAGGTTTCCCATGGAAGGGTGTTCTTAGGTTCAAGCATAAAAGGAAATTAGGACCAAGATTCATTAGACCCTTCAAGATTTTAGAGCGTATTGGAGAAGTGGCATATGTATTGGAACTCCCCGATGAAATGATAGGAATTCACAATACCTTCCATGTATCTTACCTAAGGAAATGCTTAGTAGATGAAGCTAGCGTGATTACATTGGATGATGTAGAAGTAGATCCGGAACTAACATCGCAAGAAGAACCGGAGGTAATTGGTATGTGCAAAAACACATACCTTTTCTTGATCAAAACAAGCCCAAAATAACTGGAAGCGAGCCTTTAGTGCCTAATATTTGTTTGTTTCTTGAGTTTATGCATGTGTAGGTACGAATATGACAAAACACACAAAAGAAAGACAAATCAGACAAAAACCGAGCACGAGAAGGAAGAGAGTCCAAAAGTTGAATCCGGGAAATCAATTGAGTGAATGTGAAGATTTGAATGCTCAAAGGATGATTTTTGGAAGCTTGGATCATGTTTGAAGAATTTACAGATTCAGTCCCTCAACTTTGTAAAATTGACAAAATCTACCCTAGAAATATCAAAAATGTCATTTTTGGTCCCTCATTTTTCAAATAATTGCAAAATACACCCTTACATCCCTTTATACCTAATCACCCAAAAACACCCTTTCATTTTTACCAAATTATACACCTTATACCCCTTTACATTTAAAAATAGGGAAAATTAGTCAAATAGACCGCGCGCCCTGGTGCATAACACTTTATGGACCACGCTTTTTTGCCTTACGGAAATGGACTTGTTGCCCAGCGACTTTCTTGTAGCCAACCATATTGTGCCACGTGTCCGACAAAGGTACAACAGAAGTACATATTTTGAACATATTTGTCATGTATTGTTTTTTGGGCAACAAAAATGTATTTTCGGGCAACTATATATTATTGGGCAACTTGTATTTATACACGAGGATAATATGGTCAATTTACAATGGCTGTATTATAAAAGTAATAATAATAAGTCAGACACGTACTCACACACTATCACGCGCGCGCGCACACAGAATCAAACATCTTCTACTATAATTTAACATGGGTTGTAACAATTAAACATCTTCTTCTAGATCACGCGCACACATTCACAAACCACATCTTATTCACAAAACCCTCTAACCCCTTAATTAATTTTACTGTATAATTACGTATGACAAAATTAAAGTTGTACAATTGTAAAATCGCAATTCGTTCTACATTGAAGTTGCTGCCAGATATTAAACTCTGTTTGTCAAAGAACGAAAACCGAGAAAGGTTGTTCAGGCAAACAGTATTTGGTCCATGGTTGGATATAAAGTCGTGCGAGAATGACTGCCTTCTGATGCATTATGTTTTGCAACACCAGGTATATGTTTCTAAGATCTCATCTGATTCCCCTCCACTAACATTCCAAATAGGGGAGCATTCGTTAAGGTTTGGTCGGAAAGAATTTTTTCTGATAACAGGGTTTCGATTTGGCAAAGTTTCAAAAGCAAAAAAATGATCTAGCGCTTTCTGTGATCATGTATTTCCTGAAAAAAAGAGTAATGGTGTAACAAATGTACATGCCATTGATCTTTTGGAACTTGTTAATGACGGAAAAAAGGATGGGAAAAGGTGGTTATCTCTTTCTGATGAGGATGCTATCAGGGTGTGTCTGTTGGTAGCCGCAGAGCTGGTGTTTATGGGAAAAGAAGACAGGAATTGCATCCATAATCACTTATTGTCCTTGGTTGATGATTTTGAGGCCTGGAATGTATTTCCTTGGGGTGAAGATTGTTCATATTCACAGAAAACATCATCTGTTAAAATTGAAAAAAAAAAACCCAAAGTTCAGTGCCACATACAATCTATACGGGTTCGCTTGGGCTTTCAAGGTTTGAATTCTCTATAGTTTGTACTAATGTATGCATGTCTTTGTTTGATAACACGTTTGTTTTAGAAAACAGGTTATTAAAAGCTTTTGATTCTATTTTGTTCAATCGAAAATTACCTATAAATAATGATGTTTTTTTATTGTTATGCAATGCTTGTCTTTGCTATGTATACACGTAATATAAATGTTACCCATAATTTAGATAACAACAATGTTATAACACTTTTTAGTTTGCGATATTTTTGTAATTGTCATCATAAACGTATCAGTCATTACAGATTTGGATTTTGGAGAGTTTAGTTTGTTAAAACTTTAAACAAATTAAAAAATGATAACTGCATAGCTAGACATTTTTAACGATGGCGGGTGTGCCTATTACAGATTTGGATTTTGGAGAGTTTTCCTAGAAGCTCACTTTGGTGGGTCAAAGACAACAAGGTGATTCCACGTGGTCTTGCTTGGTCAGAACTTGCAAAGTTTCGGAACGCAGACTATTGTAATCTCTTTGGACCGGTAGGCATCACACAGTCCTATGATGCAGACTATAGTAAGTTGTACCTAAATTTGTTCACAATAACAGTCATTGTAACTCTTTTTTGTTCTTAGGTCTCAACTCCCATTGTTGAAATTTCTGCAACACAAGCTGAAATGAAGCAACCGTGGTGTATTTATAGTGCCCAATATATAGATGGTTTGTCTGTGCCAGACACAGCCGGTTGTGAGAAGAGTGCACAGCACTCTAATCAATTCGTGGACGCTTTCAATTTACACACTGTCATGGAAAGTCAACTAGAGCGGTTACCTGAAAACGCATTGCATCTCAACATTGAGCAACAATATTCTTTATATGGTGCACAAACGGGGACCAGTCTTTCAACAGGGGCTGTAATTCGTGAGTTAGTGGTTTGGATCAAAAACTTTTGATGATAGAAAATGGAATTCATTCGGTCAGAAACACACCGGCCGTACTTGATGTGTTTACGGATGTCAAAAGCAGAGTTTCAAAAGTACAGCAACTTTTGGGTCTTAAAAATGATGCGGCCTTCGTTCCTGAAAAATCTAAAATTTGTGCCAATACAAATGACTCTGACGTTAATCCTGATGATCCGAAGGTTTGTATTTACTTTTAAGGTTGCCTCCAATCTTATACCAAACCCAAATATTCGTTCGTCTGTACACTTGTATCAAACCTTGGGCTCTACAGGCCACGTCGTGTCATACTCTAGGCCCTAACGGGGATAAGGTCGTCAATGCGGAAGATGCAACGGACATTGACAATGATGATTGCCTTAAAGAAATGCAACCATGTAACCTTGGGATTCTTGTACAAGCTTGTGCCATGACCCAAAAATGTCCTGCTATGGAATATGGAGGTGATCGTACTACTCAACTTCAACCACTTGCACCAAACGATGAAAAAAAAACACACGGTGACCCCATTATTGTATGTTATCTTTCATTTAGGCTTTACATATCAAGTATAACATATGTCCATACTTATGTATATATAATTAAAATTCATCAGGAACCGGATTGTGCTATCGATTGGTCGTTGTACATAAACGACGATAAACTTTCGTGTGACAAGTCTGTAGATGCAATGGATTGTTATAATCAACGCCAAGATGTGGTTCAGAAACAATTACGTGGGGAACCTGAACCCGTTAACAATATTCTTGGTGTGCAGACGCAAAAAGGAACACCAACCAACAAAGCTTTTGAGGTATCTACATTATCAGTAAAAAAACGCCGATAAATAAAAGTTTTTAATGTGCTGTTTTTAACATACTATATTTTGAAATCGCAGTTCAAAGACAATAACTTGTCAAATGTAAATGTGGTTGCCGAAAATGACAAACCTATGTTGGGACGTGTTTCCTCCGAAGATAATTTCAACAAAGGCCTCGATAAAACATTGTTTGTTCCGTCTTTAGATTTAATGGATTTTGATGAGTAGGAATTGAATGTGGTTGAGGAAAACTCGTTTGTTGGCCTCCGTGCCGGTAACAATGATGTCGCTGCTGCTACCCAAGAAGAAACACCAACAAAAAAAGACCCTGAAGCCCCTAAATCTCAGGTTAAATCCAACAAATTGTCATTTGCAAATGTGGTAGGTCCTAATGACAAACCTCCATTGGAAGAACTTTTCTCCCATAATAATACAAACAAAAGAAAGTGAGTCAAATTGAACGACAACCTCAGTAAAAAAAACAGCATTGTAAAATATTATAAGAAGATGGCTGATTCTGTCAACTCACCTAAAGGCCTATCAAAAACATCAGCTACTCCTTGCCGCCGTCTTACAAGATCGCAAGGTGTCATTAACGAGGCTTTTATCCCGGCTGCCGGTTCCGATGTAAAGCACCATATTAAATTATAATGGAAATGAATATTTTATGTTTGTCTGCTTATTTTTCAAGTGTGTTTTCAGGAAAATTCAGGAAACCCCAAAACGCGTCGCGTTAGTCACTTGTATTCGCCCAGAATTGAACCGTTTGTAGAGGTATCTTCTGTTTGTTAATCCATTAACATCATTATTATATGGTTAATGTTATTCAAAATATAATTATTATTTTTTTGTTTTTTTTTAATATATATTTTTTTAAGGAACTTTTACGACACCCGAAATGCAACAAAGAGAAGGTTACTGTGCCTGATTACCTTCGCACCTATTTCAAGCTTAAAAAACCATTAATTTATACGTTCCCTTGGGGCTCCGGTGCCGTTGTTGTTTACAGGAGTTTTTGGGTAGCCTTGGCATGTGTTGAGGATTGCACCCACGGGTGGCTTACTGACTTAGTGAGTAAACCTGATTTTTATCTTGTCTCCTACACATGTTTATTATTTCGTTTTGTTAAATTGGAACTGAATGTTAATAGTTTTGATTTGCTTTATATGTCCGCATCACTTGGATGTATGGCTTGATTTGATGTGGTTGTTTAGACCAGCCGATGCAGATTGGGCTTTGGCAGGCTGTAATTTCTGCAGTCGAATCCTAGATGGCGAACTACCTACCACTTATTCAGATGGCACAACATACCCTGTCGCTTGGCGAGATGTTGAAAAGGTCAGTTTGGCAGCCTCTAACCGTACATCTAGCACTACTGTTATAAATAGCTTATAATATTCTTCAATTGGTTAATATATCAGGTGTATTTTCCTGTGAATGAAACTGAAAACCACTGGGTACTCGGTGTGCTCCATATCCGCACTGGAGTTGTTTACGTTTATAACTCTCTTGGGTCAGTCGGAAGGAGTTCACGGTGGTGGCGAGTTTTGAAGAGAGATTTACAAACACAGCTTCAACTTTACCTAACAAATGCTAGGGTACTGCATGGTAAGGGCATCTCACCCGAGGATTATAAAATCACATATAAGTTTCCAAAAGTCCCACAACAATCAGACTTGTATGGAGATTGCGGAGTATGGGTGTGCATTATATTGTACAGATTGCTCCGTAACCAGCCTCTCGAAGTAGACGACCCTCTTCAAACAGCGTTAGCTTACCGTGAACGGATGCTTAAATACTTCTGGAAGCACAAGGTTGAATACAAAAATTTTCAGCGGTCTCTCAAGGTACCATCCTTAATGTCCTTTTGACCCATAATTATTGTCACATGTTGACTTGTGAATGATTTTTCTATCACTAGCAGTAGTTAGCATAGCTAGCAGTTCTTATTTTACTACTAGCAGTTGTAACAATACAACCAACTCGGTTTGACTACCTACCAGTTGTAAAAGTAACTAGCAGTTGTAAGTATACAAGCAATTCGTTTTATGTTTTAAGATTCCTAATCTAAGTAATCGAGCATAAAAGCAGTGCAGTTTTTTTTTACGTTTACAAATATAGCATATAGCTCAAAATAATCATCTCAAATGAATTTAACTGTACACATCATTTTGTTGAGGTCTTCTATCAGTGGCACTAGTTAAATTAACAAGTACATGATACTATACTACTACCAGCTGTACTAGCAGATATTCTATCCTTTTTGGTATTTGGATAACGCTTATCCACAATTATAAACACTTTGAATTTAACTACTCGACATTTTAATTTGCAAATACCATTTCTTTTGTACCTTAGGGACACTTTGAATATCTTTTTATAAGCTCAACTGCATTTCCTTTTTTATTTTATTTTTTTATACCAGTGCACATACACAAAAAGGCATATGGTTTGTAAACCAATTCTATATTGGTTATGTATATGTTATTAATATTTGATATACACCTGAATTAAATATTATTTGGTTGCCCTAAAGTACATCATGCTACATGTCCTTTAATGCCTCTGTTCCCAATCTCTTTCTTCAATACAAATGTTTCTAGTTTTCTTTAACAAAATTTTTCTTTCTTCTTTTGGTCACTTCACATCTTTATCTTAATCTTTCTGCTTTTATTTAACAAAATGTCTGACAATATCCCACTGGATGTTCAACTAGATATCATCCGTAGGCTACCTCTTAAGTCTATATTCCAGCTACGTACTATTTGCAAGTTATGGAAGGTTGGTATAGATTCTGGAAGCTTCATCTTTAATTACGGTGTTCGTCGTAATGATGCGTGTTTTTTTACGCTAACATTCGATCTGGGTCACCAAGGTTTTATGTTATGTTTAGATGAAAAGCTAATCGCTACGCCACTTCGTACAGATTTAAGGCTTTCATCTTTGATTGCAGTTGACAATTCTAATGGTCTTTTGTGTTTTGTTTATTGTTCTAATCTAATGTCTGTTATTTGGAACCCGGCAATCAAAAAATCACTTGCAATATTTGTCCCGTTTTACACGCATCAAATTGAATCTCAAAAGATTTGTTTTGGTTTTGGCGTCCGTCCTGACACTCTTGACCCGACGATCGTGAAGGTCTCCTATCCTATTTTACAAAGTGGTTTCTGGTATGTTTCTGTCTTTTCTTTGAACTCTTCACGGTGGACACGCCTTGAAAATTTCCACCCCCCTCGTGAAACAATAAATTGAAACGTAAAACTCAGGCAGTTGTAGGTCGTTTTATCTATTGGACTGTGAGTGAAAAGTTAACTAATGAGGACGATGTTACCTACAAGATTTATATGTTGATTTCTTTTGATTTGGTAACCAGCGAATTCAAAGTTATCGACATACCGCATATTTTAAAAAATGCACTCCCAGTCCCATTCTATGTTACGGATCTTGGAACTTCTCTGGTCATTTCTGGTATGATCATTGGTGAAGGTATGCCATTGTTTTGTAGATGGTTGTTGGACGTGAATGGTTGTTCCATAAGATCATTCAGAAGCCTATTCGCCATCCCTAGCCTAGTTTCGGTTCATTTGCTTGGCTTTACAAAGCATCATGCTCCAATAGTGGAAGCCTACAGCGGCAATCATTTGCATCACTCTGTATTTGTGTACAACCAAGAACTTGAATTATTCGTCACCATGGGAATGTTAGAAGATGCTGGAACTTTCTACATCGCCCCATACAAAGAATCTCTTCTTTTGTTAAATCACACAGAGCGTGCTGTGTATAGTATGTTTTTTTTTCTATATATATATTGTTTTTTGTAACTTAACATTCTATTCATATTCCTTTAAAAGATTATCACTTGACTTGGTTAATGATATATGAAGGGCATTTTCAACAGGTACGTCGGCCTGAAGTTATCGATCATGATTAATGGGAACGAGGCTTTGTGGTTTTACTACGCTATCTATGGGGAGGAAGCATGGAGTGCTTATCTTTTTCATAGTCGCTGAAAGTTATAAATGACGTGGTTCTATAACTATGTAACCATTAAACTTATAATTATGTAGTAGGCTTAATATGTTGTTGGTTGTGTGTATGAAACGTTGTAAGTCAACTTCTTTACTATTTCCCGCGTTTATGTAATCTTGGCAACCAGCAGCTGTACGTAGGGCAACTTGATTTCCCTAGCAACGGCTTTTATAAACGAAGTAGTCCTTTTAGTCATTCAATTCGTATTCTACAATCTACTAATACCTACAAGCTACTGACATAAACACTCCACACTAATACCTACACACGTGACAAAAACATATTTAACACTCAACACTAGTACAATTTATCTAGCAGTTGTCAGTTTAATATGACTGTGGCATCACTTCCTTGATTTCTTCTATCACTACCAGTAGTTAACATATGTATCAGTTCTTACTTGACTACTAGCAGTTGTAACTATACAACCAACTCGGTTTGACTTAATACGACTGTGGCACCATTTCGTTGATTTCTTCTATCTCTAGCAGTAGTTAACATAGCTAGCAGTTCTTATTATAATACTAGCAGTAGTTAACATAGCTAGCAGTTCTTATTTTACTAGTAGTTAACATAGATGTACTAGAAGTTCTTATTTTAATACTAGCAGTAGTTAACATAGCTAGCAGTTCTTATTTTCTTACTAGCAGTAGTTAACATAGCTGTACTAGCAGATTTTCTATCCTTTTTGGTATTTGGATAACGCTTGTCCACAATTATAAACACTTTGAATTTAACTACTTGACCTTTTAATTCGCAAATACCATTTTTTTTGTACCTTAGGGACTCTTCGAATATATTATTAAACCACACACACAAACCTGATTTTTGCGTCCAAAATATGCAACTTTCCATTAAAAACCGGATACATTATTGAAGTTTACATACACGCTATTCCTTCTATCTTTTCAACAAGAACATATGCCACTTCACTTATTTTATTTGTCATCAGCTTCTTAAACAACATGTTACAAGCTAGAGTTGGTGTTAGAGGGTAATCCGCATCATCCAGCATGAACAGATAACTTGTCGGCGTAGTAACCACATGAACTCCACACTGTTCGTACAATCTCCAACTCGTGACCAGTGTTTCTTTCCATTCAACGTCCTCTATATCGGGCTCAAACATGCACTTCATCCCATACCACTTATCAACTCCTAGGCAACCTGCGTACCGGCCTGTCTGAAAGCCAATTTTAACGCACTGCCAAACAGTTTCCAAATCTTCTCTGTCTATAGTATGTAGCAACTGACCTAAGCTGTTAAATGTAGTTTCGAGCCCGTCAGACCTCTTGATGGTAATTACAGTGCCACCATTTGTCAAGTAAACGTTACGTGCACTATTTGTTTTTGTCGGCTTAAGTGCACCAAGTCTTTGCCCCGTCGTATCAAGCACAATAAAACGGTTTAACCTTTCAATCCTTTGTTTTGGATCAATCCTCTGCCTCTTTGAATGATCCTGCTCTAAATCATCAAAAGCTCTTTTTGAACTTCCTTCATCTCTCTCACCTGTACCTTTGTTCATAGGAATTAACTTATCAGGCCTCAATCTAAAATTTTCAAACATTTCTTTCACTTTATCATAAGTTAGCCTCTGCAAGACATTTACTTTATGCCCTCCCATCCTCTCCAAGTACTCACACATGAAGATTTTCTGTTCTTTCTTCGTTGGTGACTTTCGGATCCTTTCTTGTGCTCTTTTTTTAATGTAGAATTTTTGCCTTTCTATCACTATTTTATCAAGAGCTTCTTTTGCCTGTTCACATGTTAGGATTTCAATTTCTTTGTTCTGCATCCTAGATGCTAGTATCTCATCGGCTTCAGCTGTTGACCTAATGTAATGCCAATGTTCCAACGCAGCTTCCTGTCTAGCTACAACATCCGCCTTTCTTTTCGTTTTAACCCTTGCTCTGTCTTTTGCATTGGGAGAATCTACCTGGGTTTTTTCAGCTGTTGCTTTTTCAGTTACATTGTCAGCAACAATCTTATCAGCTAATTCTGCATCGATTTGAAAGACTTTGTCATCTTTATTTTTTGCTGTAAAAAAGTAATCATGCAACTTACCAGCTACGTCGTTATCAGACTTCGTTTTGTTTTCTTTAGATAAAGCGTTTGTGTTCGTTCCTTTAACCAACAGACGCTTTCCTAGAACAGAAGCAGCGACATTTGAATCAGTAGAAATAATAGCTTGCATATCACTTGCGCTCTTCAAACATGCTAGCCCAAGTTCTGAAGTCCCAAGGTTTTTCGTTCATCACCTCTGTTACCAACATCTCCAGCTTCCATAGTTTCCACACTAAGTAATTCACTTTCAACTGTAGCACCAGCATAAACATATGCGCAAGCATCCGTACGTTTGTTCAAAATTATTGTTGGTGCATCATCTTGTTCATTGACAGCGTTTGTTTGAGTGATATTTGTTTGAGTTGTAATGGAAGTGGTTGGACCATTTGTTGCAGAGGTGGTTGCAGCGCAGGTTGCAGTGACACTAGCAGCGGTTTCAGGTTGACCATTTCCACCTGCATCTGTAGTCTCTTTCACCGTTGTGTTTTCTGTTGTCACATCAGTCATAGCATCATTACTGAATGGCAATTCACTGCTTCTAGTCACATGACTATCATTAGTAACAGTTTGAGGTTCACTATTTTCACTTGGAGCAGACTCCTCATTTCCACTTGAGGTGAAATATTTATTAATCACAGCAGTAACATCTGCATTAATATCGTCATGTTCAACTGTTGCTTTTTCTGTTCCTGCTGCAACGTCATAAACAGATATACAAGCATGAGTTACTTGTGACAAAATATTTGGTTTTGGTGAACAAGCAGCAGAATTATCTGTACCGACAGCAGATACAGGATCCCAGTTTGTACGTCCGCTAGACTGTTTAGCATTGACAGCAAAAACATCCTCCCAACTGCGATGGCAATGGTGTAATTATGGACTAGTCAAGCCAAGTGATAACCATGCATGTACACATCAACATAATAAATAAGAGTAATGACAATAATACCTTATTTTGGAACCAAAATAGGCAACGGCATCTTCAGCAGTCTTTTTAGTTCGAACTATGTTCTCCGCTGCATTAGCATCTTCCGCTGAAACATCCACATCCTCCCTGATCTTTCTGTACGATTACGGACTAGTCAACGCAAGTGACAACCACGCATTTACATATGAACATACTTAAGAATTGTAAGGACACGCATACCTTCGTTTTGAATCAAATGAGACGCTTACATCTTCAACAATTTTACTACTTTCAAATGTCTCCTCCAGTCGAGTCGTAGCCTCCCCTGAAGCATCCTCATTCATCACGCGCGTGCTGTACAAGTACTGATTAGTCACAGCGACCGACAACAAATCTAACATACTTAGCAGAGTTAATGACACGCATACCTTTGTTGTGACTCAAATGAGGCACCGACGTCATGAACATTTGTATTAGTTTCGACGGTCTTCTCCACTACATCCGGTGCCTCCGCTGAACCATCCACATCCTTCATGGCCGTTCAGTGCAATTACTGACTGGTCAAGGCAAGCGACAACCACGCATTTACATATGAACATACTTAACAACTGTGAGGACACACATACCTTCGTTTTGAATCAAAAGAGACGCTTACATCTTCAACAGTTTTACTACTTTCAAATGTTTCCTCCAATCCAGTCGCATCCTCCCCTGAAGCATCCTCATTCATGACGCTCGTGCTGTACAAGTACTGACTAGTCACAGCGACCGACAACAAAGCTTTTACATACGACAAATACTTAGCAGAGTTGATGACACGCATACCTTTCTTCGGTGTCAAATGAGGGTCCGATGGCGTGATCAGTCTTATTAGTTTCCACGGTCTTCTCCACTACATTTGGCGCTTCCCCTGAACCATCCACATCCTTCACGGCCGTTCTGTGCAATTACTGACTAGTCAAGGCAAGAGACAACTATGCATTTACATATGAACATGCTTAAGAAATGTAATGACACGCATACCTTTGTTGTGGCTCAAATGAGGCACCAACATCGTCATAACTTGTATTAATTTCGACCGACTTCTCAATTGCAACAGCAGCCTCACCTGATCCATCTTCTTTCTTTTCGGTACGCCTCCCCTGCTTGGTAGTATCCTCCGCATGATCACAACTTGCTTCTTCCAGAAATGACTCAACTACTTGATGTTTTCGAACCTTCACCAAACGTTTTATTTTTGTGGTACATGCCTTTTTCTTCTCCAACCGCTTCAACTTCCTATTCAAATATTTTAAATCTGCATGTTGTGCTGAAGTTTTCTTTGTTAATTCACATATCTGTTTACATAGTTGATCACACTTTTCCACCAGTTTATTTAATATCAGCCCGCTGTCATGTCTTCCAATTGTGTTAACTCCTGACTGAGGCGAATCTTCGAGGTGTGCAGACCTCATCTCTTGCCTACCATGAACAGAAAGATCCCCCATATTTTCCGCTTGGGTGGGTTCATCAGCAGAACTTGTTCCACTAGAAATTGATTCAGCTGAAGTTTCATTGGTTTGGGATGTAGAAGGGAAACGTCCGGGTGTGTTTTTAGATTCAGAGGGACTTCCTGATCCTTCCCCAAATTCTGAGGCAGCAGCACCATGTGTGGGAACAATGGTGTTAGTGTCCCATCAAAATTATTTCCCTGTCTTCTCATGTGACTCATAAGTTTTTCAGTGTGACAAGGGACATGCCAACTTTTTGAATGTTTGGGTGGTGTCTCAAAACGGTTGTCAATTAGCAGTTGTAAAAAGTTTGGATAATATAATATTTTGCATGCGTATCCAACAAGTTCTTGACTAAACCATCAAATATCATTTTGTATAAATTGAATTTCTTATTAAGAGCTACACAAATCACAAAAGATGCTATGTTTGTACTAAACTCATTCCAGGAAGTTGTCTTTGGACTTAGACACTGCAATATGGTATGGATCAAGAATTTCCATTGTGGGGAGAACAGTGGTTTAAAAAAATTTAATTTTGGTCCTAATTCATCTCCATACCCCAAAAGCGGTAGTGTTTCAAAAATTGTATCATTATCCAAACACACAACACCGTCAGCATCATCTAGGAGAAGATCTCTCCTAATTGATGCCCCAGTAATAATTATTTGCATGCCATGTATGCTACCATGGATTTGTACTTCCTCACAATTAGTTTTAGTCTTTGCAGTAGACCAAAACTGCTTCATACAACAAACGTAGATAATAGGTTTGGCAGTGAGTGCATACCTAAGCGGGTGTGCATTCAGGAAATCAATAATTTGTTCAAACCCTGTAGCCTCCTTTGTTTTTTTCAAAAATGCAATCATGTTGTGACTTCTAGCAAAATACTCTGGCGCCATTCTTGTTTATCTCGAACTTGATTGCAACTGAATATTAGGGGTTTCCGAATGACGCTCTCTGTGGGTCTAAACTATGTCATGACCAAGCAGTTGTTACAATTTCTTTGCGTAGTTATCGCTCTCTTTTTTTATGATATAATAAGGATTATTAATTTAATAATTTAGTACATAATACATAAATAAGCATGTAACTCAACACGTCATCTTCTTTCTATTATCGAAACACAAAATTTCAGACTACACACATTATTAGAAGAGTTATCTCTCTCTTTCCACGCATCGACAACTTGGTGAGAAGCCCAAACAAGTACACACCCACATTATGACTTTTTTTTTTAACTAAATACGTTTTTTTTGGGTACATGTAAATCGGTCATTACTTTAGCAGTAAGGTTTT
>BPTQ01000002.1:13855146-13881836 GCA_019973895.1 Chrysanthemum seticuspe | reverse complement strand
AAACCCCAACACTAGGTGAACAGGTACCCTTTGTCTGTTTACAGTATTGAACAAACAGTCTTAAAAAACACAGAGCTATTACATACTGCGATTGCCAACGAAAACGACTAATATATACATTGATTTTCTGAATAATAATAATAAATAAAAAAATAGAGATAATCACTCTCAGAATATTTTTGTTTGTATTGTTCACAGGGTTTTAACAAATCAGATTCACAGATTGTTACAGATGACGGTACCAATATACACTATTTAATGATTTTCGCTAATGCTAGCGCATGATATCCCTACTTAACCTACAACGAAATGCACTTCTTCGTCTAGTTTACTCCTTTCGACAACTTTAATCCCGGGCACAGTTGGCATCTGTCGATTACTATCGCCTTCAGCTCGAAGATACGCCTCTCAGCCAGATCCTCATTTTGCATCCTTAGGAGGTGATTAATAGTTGCCAACGAACAATCCAAACCGCATAGAAGCTCGACTTCCGCTATCATTAGCTGTCTACGGTTGACACGGGCCCTAATTTCAACAGCTTTCCTCATTTGATCTGCTTCTTCACGTAAAGCAACATCCAATTCATCCCTATAGTACGCGATCGTAATCGCTTTTAGTAATTTATCACATATAACCATGGCAGTAGACATTGTTAGACACTTAGACTAAACAATTTTGGGACACTTGTTATGTTTGTTTTTATAAGACTCTCACTAATAGAGATAAAAAAATAAATAATAATAATAAGTCTTTTAGTTACATATATAATCAGCAAAAGCAACCGTTAGCGTCATACATTATCGAGACACAAAAAATTCTGACAAACAAGTTATGACATTTGTCTGTTTCCCATGGACAAGTGGATCACAACCCCAAATAGGTACCCACCCAAAATCTATTTTTATGACGAGTTTGCTAACTCTTTGCTAGAAAATGGTACTTTGGGCAACTAAAATAGTGTACACATGGCAACTGCTACAGTACATATAGTACAGCGGTGATGTACGCAAAATGGCTGGTGGTTGAATGTTTTTTATTTGCATTTCAGTCAAATAAAAATTACTAATAGGTGTACTCAAGTGGTGACTAGTTGAATTTATTAAATATTGAGCTACTGAGGTTTGTCTCATATGCAAACAGTTTTATTGGGCAACAAGTTACAACGCAAACAGTTTTATTGGGCAACTAGTTACAAACGTTGGGCAATTTTTTTAGTTAGCTGGCTGACTATTTGTGGCACACAGTCCAACTAATATTTTACATTCGACATGTACAATTCTTTCTACAATGGCCAACTATAATATTGTACTGCACTTAATGTCTGTACCCTGTGCATATGTGAGTGTTTACTTTAATAATTTTAACGGCGTAAATATTCCAAGTAAATGCTGCCTTGGTTAATAAAACGATAAATTAAAAGTGGTTATAACTGAGTCAATATAATTGCGTTGTTGTTATTACCTTCGACTACATTTATTCTATGATGGAACAAAACTATTTTATAGACCATCACTTATTCTAAGATCATCAACATGTTGAGTTTGATGTAAACACATAACGGCTTCAGGTTATCAGATGTGTAGAGTTACGTTGATTTGAGTTTATTATTTCGAGCTTTATGTGACATTGCTAAACGTTAAAAAAATACGACACTACTTTTATGCTCGATTACTTAAATAAAATATCTGAAATTATAAAATGAAATGGTTGTATACATACAACTGCTAGATTTTTACTACCGCTAGTTATTTTAAATACTAAAACTGAGTTGGTTGTATACTTACAACTGCTGGTTATATTAACTACTGCTAGTGATACAAGACAAGAACGAAATGATGACACATTTTTAAGAGTAAATTTTCCACTTTACACCAACTTTTGCACTTGACTACAACTGCAGAACTGCTAGTAGGTCATGTTTTGTAGAATTAGAGCCACTTGTTTAGTGGGCCACAGTTTTAGTTAATTGGCCATTCGGTTTCGTTCATCAGGCAACCTTTTTATGTTGTAATAATGATGCAATATGGGCATCTAAATGCCATATTTGGGCAATATGTCATGTACTATCGGGCAACCATAATTCCTAACCATTCCACTATAAATTCTAGACGTAACAGCATAAATGTAACATCTTGGTTACGGTTAGAACTTAGAAGCACTATCTCATGGTTGGCACCAGAAAGTCAATTGCAACTGCTAGTTTTTCATTCATATTTTTTTAAACCCAACAAACATTCATAATAGTGCAACCATACATCTAATTATCCGACCTAAAAACAAAAGATGAAAAATCAAAAACAAGTAAAACAACGAAAATCCCCAAAAAAATAAAAAATAAAAAGTAATAATAATAAAAAAAACCATCATCGTGAACTGCTCCACCCACCCCATTTCAAACCAAGTTGTTAGAACCACAGCTCTTACCTGTTTTCCTTCATTTCCTTCCTGGCTTTGACTTGTTGAAACAAAATTTCAAGCCGGCTAATCCTGTTTTCCAGATCATAAGGTGGTTCAAACCCATGTTGTTGCTCCTCCTGGTTTTGCTGCACTACCACATTTTTCTGCTCCACCCGAATTTCCTGCTGATCCACCACCTGACTTTGAACCACCTCTGCACCCTGTTGATCATCCTCCTCATCTCCAGCCTCCTCATCATCTTCATCTTCGTCGTCCTCCTCCAGATCATTGATTCCGTAAACCTCATCCCAGTAAAAGTCTTTTCTATGGAGCCAGTTCAAAATAATTTTCCTCATCCTCGTATCCACCTCCTTATAGGACCCAAATTCTGAAATGGGTTCCTCCCCGAAAGCATCAATAACCGCGTCAAACAACAAATAGTTGTTTAACACAAACGCGTACTCTTCTGCATCATTTTCAAAGTAACCATTTTGCAGCCATTGATGTGGTCATTTTTGTAAGGGAATACATGTTATGTCTGTCCTGTTTTTTGGTATACAATCGATGCTAAAAAGAGGTTGTAGATGTAAATGTTTTTTTTTTTTTTTTTTTTTTTTTTTTTTTTTTTTTATTATTATTATTATTTTTTTTTTTGTGGTTTATTTTTTGGGTTAAGGGTTACCCAAAGTATTGTATGTAGATGGATGGTTTCCAAGACTTTGGGCGGGAAAACGGACTAAAGCCGCCAAAAAAAAATTAAGACAGGAATAAAGCTTCATCCAAAAGCTTGCAAATACTTGATCAAAGAACTAGTTGTACGCATGATTTGTGGCCAAAATAATCTGAAAAAGTAAACATATTATTGGATTGGTGATTATGGTTTGAATTGATAATAAACTGAACACGAGGGTAAACAATCGGGTTCATTAATTTTGAGTCGAGGGAATAACTGTTTGCCCGTTGCTCGATAATAAATATTACCTATTTTGTTGCGACTAGATATTCACTCGACTTGGAGCAACTTAAAGTTTAAAAAAAGTATAACAATTGTCGAATTACTACTTTTAAAAACAATTATTGTTATATTTTGTTAATGACGGAATAAGTAGTTTATAAGTGTTCATGCCACAATTTTTGGATACAAAAAGGAAAAAGCGAGGCCTAATGGAGTATTCGACACATGGCACCGATGAATTCGTTTTGGTATATCGTCAGTCAAAACTTTTAGATGTAATCTGGGCAACTAAATTTATATTTGGGCTACCAAGTTAGTACTTTAGGCAACCTTTACATTTTTATAGAATATATTGTACAATGGGTCCTTAGCATTTATTGGTACTTTGGCCCACACCTTTAGATGTACTCTGGGCAACAACTTTTAGTGTCATGTGAGAACTTAATTTGTACATCAGGCAAACCTTCTAGACGCAATCTGGACAACTATAGGACATACTTGGTCAATATGTCTTGTACGTTGGGCAACCTTAAATGATATGCATATCATTTTAGGAGCATTTCCAATGCTATAACGCTCCTTCAATTGTTCCCAAAGTTCTTTGACAGTGTTACGTAGAGGTACAACTCATCTAGGCTACCTTGCGCACACTATTAGTGTGTTTATAGATTTTCACCAAATATAACCACACCCCAGTTTCCATGTGCTTATTTACTTGACTTAACACATAACAGAAAAGTTTTATCAAAACAAAAAAACATCACCAAAAAAAAAAAAAATAAATAACTCTGTTGCGAAATGCAAGGTGTTTATGCGGTATGAGGATCTTGTGTGTGGTGTTTTACTACCAGTTGACATTAATTTTTCGAGTCTTGTGCGGTACATCAAGAAAAAGTTCAAAGTTAATGATGTAAATGGGATAACTCTAACATACAACATCGCCTCAACCACAACGAACATACTTGACGACGATGACTTGGATTTTTTCAAAAGTATGGTTGATGGGTCGCAGTCAGAGGTGCAAACCATATGCATCAACCAAGTTAAAGAACCCATTGTGGTAACCCAGTCATCTTGTTCCCCACACGTACATGTGGATCTTAATGATACGTTGTTACCTGAGCAAGATGTGAATACATGGCAACGAAACAAGTTAACTCATATACCGCACACACCCCAACTACCACCTATTGATAGCAGACTTGAAAGTAAAGATAGAGGTGTTATGAAAGTGAATGATAGATTTGATGATAAGGCAGAGGGCATATATGAGGTATCTTTGAAGTGCCTAAAAGAAGGGTATGAATTTTATGTTCATAAATCGTGCACTATTAGGTACGCAGTAAAATGCGTGCAGCCAAAATGTGATTGGCACATAAACTGTCATAGGATTCCAAACTATATCCAGTTTAGAATCACTGCAATTAATGACCGTCATGCATGTTCCAAAATCCAGTTCAATCCAAATCATCGAAATGCTACAGCAAAAACCCTGTCTAAATTAATACGTCCGAAAATCACAGATGTTACACGCGTTTATAAGCCAAGGGACATTATCCATGATCTGAATATGGAGTTGAATATAGATGTTTCATACACAAAAGCTTGGAGGGGGAAACAATTGGCAGTGGAATCAACCCAGGGCTGTCCAAAGGCATCGTTTGCGCAGTTACCATACTACTGTCACAACCTAAAGCTCGCAAACGAGGGGACTGTTACACACATTGAGACAGACAATGAAAGATGTTTTAAGAACCTTTTTATATCTTTCGGTGTTGCGGTAAGCTAATTGCCTTGAATGTTTTTAAATAAATCTTGTGTAATATATGATATGGTTTTCACACAAGTGTGTTGGTGAATAGGCATTGTTTTTAGTTTAGCAAGCGGCTGTTTAGTAGTATATCTGCAAGATCAACACAAAATGGAATATAAAAATCTATACATACATAAAACCAGAAAACAGTTACATACAAATAGTTTTTACTTGTCTTATAATAGTTGAGCATCCTAGCAAAGTATCTTACAATTTATGTCAGATAAGCACAAAAACATTCGGAATTGGATCTACTCATGCTGATACTATTGTTTGTTTCACACCACACCTGTCAGTAGAAACATAAATCAAATTATTTGACATTAATTTACTTACCAATGCATTACAATAGTATACAAAGTTCACTTAAATACATGCTTTATGATGGTTTTACCTTGATATAAAATGTGTTTGTTATCCAGTATGTAATCGCATTTATATTTTACAGATTAAGAGTTGCCTATGCTATATGCGACCCCTGATCATAATCGACATGGCACATCTTAAAGGGCCCTACGTAGGGACAAACCTGGTAGCCGTGGTAATGGACGGAAACAATCAAATTATACCGATTGCCACCGGTGTTTCTCAAGGTGAGAGTGGTGAATCATGGACATGGTTTTTGACAAACCTGAAAGAATCCAAAGGGGAAGTTGCTAATTTGGCAATTATATCTGACAGACATCATGCAATAGCCCTAGCATGTAAAAATGTTTTTCCAAATGCCTTTCACGGGTATTGTTGTCACCATTTGATGTTGAATACACGTATGCAAAGCGATAGCCTAAAGTGTTTATACTGGAAGACGTGCAAAGCTTACACAACGGGTGAATTTGAACACCTAATGTGTGAGATTATCGCAGTACGACCGATAGCTCACAAAAAACTAGTTGCAGCAGGTATTGAAAAATGGTCAAGGGCACATTGCCTTGCAAACAGGTACAACTACCTGACCTCAAACAGTGTGGAATCGATCAATGCTTTAACAAAGGATGTGCGCAAGATCCCAATAACGATGTTGATGGAATGGTTTAGAGGTCTTCTTCAAAAATGGTATTACGAACGGCGAGAAAAACATGCAGGTAGAGCATATTTTGTTATTATTAGATAGATTATTGAGCAATAATTAAGCAGTCTTATTCAGTAATGTATTAATATGTGTAAATGCTAGATGCACCGAATGACGAACTTACAGACTGGGCGACCGCCAAAGTGAAAGACAGAATGGTAAAAAGTGCAAAGTGGAAGGTTTTGGGAATACTAAAGGACAAAGTGTATGAAGTACACGACACAAAACAACACCATGTTGTTGATTTGGTAAACGGTGAATGCAGTTGTCGCAAATGGCAGCTTTCAGGCTTGCCGTGCGGACATGTTTGTGTTGTAGGTAGATTTGCAGGCCTGACCAGTGTTAAGAAGTTGGCAAAATCTTGGTTTTATAATACAACTATTAAAGCGACGTACCAAGACATCATCTACCCATTAAAAGATATGACGCTGTGGGACACTGAAGTGAACTTAGAGGTTGTGTTGCCCCCTGTTATCGGTAAGCGTAATTCAGGCAGGCCTAAAAATAAAGACCGAATACCATCTCAAGGTGAGGCGCCTAAGAGCAACTATTGTGGAAGTTGTGGCACAAAAGGCCACAACCGCGTAACATGTAGAGTAGCTTTGGTGAAAAGAAAAGTAAGTATTTGTTCAGCTTTAAAAAAAACTTTAAGGTTATGTTGTTAACTGGCAACTAACCTGTATTGGCACACTTGTACAAAGACTGGTTGGCTACAAACGAAAGGCTAAGCCAGGTACAACAGGTGCAAAAAAAAGGCTCGTAAGATGGGTGAATCATCTCAGTTAACTAGTAACAGCCAAAGCGAGGCAAACGGAGACCCTAATGATGGGGTGATTAATGCGGCAAATCACATCAACTCAAGTCAAACCACTGAACAACCAAGCTCGTCCGCTCCACACATCAGTCTTCTATCCGATTTCCCTACTCCAAACAGCTTTTTAAAGTAAGCGGGAACATGGTTTTTAATAATGCATTCACTGCTTAAGTCCTACTATATTGTGTTTTGTGTAAGGTAAACGTTTGTGTGTATTTGGGTTTGTAATAATGGATGGATTGTAAAGTATTACTTATTTGTGTCATGTGGTTGCTAGCTAATAGGGGTCGTGCATCTGTGTGGTATGTACATGTTCATTGAATATAAAAACACAGTCTATAAACGTACCAAAACCATCATTCAGTCATCCAGGACCTCCATCATAATCGCTTTCCCGTTTTGTATGGCCCGCTTGTAAGTGGTTATAGAAACCCTTTTCCCACTTCTTGACACACCCTCTTGCTCAACAACTGGTTCTTTTCCCTTGGGAGTCCCATGACCTGGCTTAATTTCATGTACATCCTCATAAAAGGGTATCTCTTTTCCTTTGGCGGAATCATTTCCATCTTGGAGTTCCACACCTTCCTCTTGCAACCATTTTTCAGTTTGTTGTGCACTACCCCCTTTTTCTCTGATCTCGAACCCTGTATCAGTTTTCCTTATAGACACACGGGTTGTTAGCTTCCTTCTTTTGAACGGTGTTGCACTAGCTCATCGCATGCCAGCGTCCTCTTCTTGCCAAACCATGTTTTTTAAATAAAATTGTGACAAAGGATGTTGCTTGTGCAGAACGTAGAGGTCCATTGATCGAGTCTCCTCCGCAATGTCATACATTCGCCGAACGTCATTGTCTGTGTGCAACAAAGTTAAACCATCTTCGAGTGACTTGTTTGGTGCACCATAAAATAAAGCCCATTTCCCCCCCCCCCAATATCATCGAAAACATGATCAAGCACCCTTGTAAATGCACCCCTGCTTGAGCTAAAACACCATACATCAGCAAGGCGACCACCTACATAGCGGAGTGGCTGAAATTAAAACTTCCCGCTGTGGTGAACTTTAAATATGACTTCTTTGGTTTCCGCCATGTCCTATAAAACATAAATACTAATAAAAATTAGAAGCAACTACTAGACTTAAAGGGGTATACTGACCATACCTATAAAACATAAACCCTAATAACAAATACAATAACTTTGAATTAAAGAATAATTTAATCATAGAATATAAAATATAAAGCTGCACAGTTATTTATATTCATATATAAATATATCAACCAATATGAACGAATAAGGTAACAAAGTACATACTGGATAGTACAACAAACCTGGACTTTTTCCTAAAATTAGATGAAAAGGACACCGATGATTTTTCAATGAAAATGACCTAGGGTATAAAGCAGGAATGTTGGGATGTTGATGGTCGGGACCATAAGGATAAGTGATGTGTGGGGTAAAAAAGTTTAAGTGTTTGTCATGGTAGGTCCCTCTACTTTTTACAACGAATATAAGCTGAATATATGTCTTTATAAAGTTTTGTTTGGCCAAAAAACGATACAGTTATAAAAACCTAAAAGGTACTTTTTGCAACTTTTATAAACTCCCCACCACCTAATTTTCGGTCAACATTTTCCTACATTTCCACAAACTTGTTAATTAAAAACCTGTTTATCATGAGTTCCAGAACTTCAGCTACAACCCAACTAATTGGTGGCAAAGTTGAATACTTTTGCAGATGCAGTCTTCGTCTACCAGTGAAGACATCAACAACAAGGGCAAACCCTGGGAAGCGTTTCGTAAAATGCTCTATTTGTGATGTGTATCAGTTTTTGGATGATGATCTGCCTAGTGAATACTATAAAGATCTGGTGTATGGTTTCTTTGAAAAGGAGAAAAGATCAAAGAAGTCGGTGGATATTGAACACTTGGTTGATACTCTTTCTTTGGACAAGTCAATCTTGGACAAAGAGTTGACTGATGCAAAGTCAAAGTTGAAGCTATATGATAGGTTGTTTTTCATTATGTTAGGATCTTTGTCGGTTACTTGTGTTGGACTTGGTATGTTAATAGGCAAGTAATGTAATGGAATAGATATAAACGTTTAATTATATATGTAATTTACTTTTGGAGAAGTTGCAAGTTTTTATGTTCAGTGTTAAATTGTAAAGCCCACCGGAACAGCAAAATATATACGGTACAAATTACCTTTACATAATGTAAGCAACAACATAGATCCCATAAAATGGATACCCCTAGAGTAACAGATTCATGTGTAGATCTTTTGAATACATAATCAAGACTATACAGTGTTGCATTTCATAAAGTAGAAACAATCTTAAACTAGTTTCCCGAATTTTGTGATTTGTTATAGTTGTTTCTGTAAGTATACAAAGGGTTTAATTGAATATGATCACGAGTGTTGCGAATAGCACAAATTCATGATAATGTTGTAACTGCTGCTCTCGTTGGTTGCTGCTGCTGTTTATAAAGGTAGTCATGGTGATGTAATATAATGCAAAACATATGACACGTATATTAGGCCGTCAGAATGAATACTTAAAACTGCTATTGCACGTTAGTACTGCTAGTGTTGAAGACCAAGTAACATAAACATGTTGTTAGTAAATAGTGGGTAAATGCACACAGTTGATAAACAATATGAAGAAAATGTATAATCAAGCTGTAAAACTGTCAAATACATTTTTTGGGTGCCTTTCTTTAAAGTCATAGTGGGTAAACACAAACAAGTCTGGATAGAGCACACTATACCAGGAAGAGATAGTTACAATGCACGTGGCCAATGCATAGACGTTGCCTTACAAAAACGCCTAGACTAGACTATCTTTTTAGACTTTAAAGTAATGTTAACACAAGTGCATGTAATCGTTAACAACACAATTAGCATGCTGCATAACAATACCTACACTCCAACCTTCCATTCCTTATATACCAAGTTGGTTTTAATCCCGAACATCCTCGACGCCGATCTCTTGATAGAGCCTTCAAATGCCTCAACATCTTGATCTTCCGTGAACCCCTTCTTGGTGTTTCAAAGCATAGCCTTCTTGCATACGGTTTCCTCAAAACCTTATATCGATACCTGGGCTTGACACAACTCCCTACTTGATGTGGAACGGAAGAAGATCCTGCATCCAACAAAACCTGATTTGGAAGAGAATTTGTCGGTACATTCTTTAAAGTGGCATCATTGTATTCGATAACCCGTTGCACCCATTTATATGGTGGGGAAGTAGACCACCCAACATCCATTGCTACACAACCCACAAATCCCCCATAGTACCATTCATCGTCACTGAACTCAATGGCGTCATCAACACTTTCGCTATGCAAAAAATCCATGAAAAGATTCTTTCCTTGGAATTCAATTCCTTTACGTCTAGGTTGGGAAGGAGGGGTTCTTAGGGGAGGTGAACGCCCTTCTTCCTCCTCCCATGCAACAATATCAGAGTAAGACTTAGATGTAGCAAGTTGCACAAGTTTATCATGTATCGCAAGCTTTGCATGCGTTTCCTTATCAAGAAGATTAAAAGTTAGGTTAGGATAATATAAACATGCTAAGTTAACAGGTTTATGTGAAACGTACAAGCCGATTAATCCATATTCATCGTCAAGTTGATACATCCTTTTAACATCATTATCACATTCAACAATTGTCAAACCAGTAGAAAGAACAAATCTTGGCGTGCAAAAATATAAAGCCCGTATCTCACACTCAAGCTTGTAGGCCAACAAGTCAAGCATTTGCTTAAAGTTCATCCTTGTGGAGTTACTAAACCTTAGCGAAAGGGTTCGGCCAAACGCATAACTTAAATTGGGCAACCGAATGAAGGTACCATCGTAGTGAATCTAAAAAACAGGATACGCAGCTACAGACCCTGGCGTCCTGTAATAAAGGTATATAAATGTACATAAAAAAGAATAGCAAGTATGGTAAAAAATATAGTCAAGGCAAGTCAGAACCACGAGGTAACATATAAACATTTTTAGGAAGGGTGATGGTATTCATACCTTAGTTTGAGATCAAATAAGGCAACTGAAGGCTTAGTAGCATTTTTTGATGAAAGAGATTGTTTGGAGAAAGGCATCCTGACTAGTGTACAAATGTGATCTTGATCAACATTTGCTATATATTAGCAAAGGTAGTATTATTTTACTATTAACAATGTACTTATATATTATATGAGACTTATGATCCATTGATTTTGATACGGAAATAGTAATGGGGTAATGTTATTTTATTTTGTTAAACGTTTTTATGTCTAGCGTGTTTGTGTAATAATGTTGGTGTTAATGTGTGAATGAATCTGCCAATGGATGAGGCATCATATATGTTTGATTGTAAAATGTATTTGATAGAATATCGTATATTGAAAACCGATAGTGCATGAAAAAACAACGAAAGTGTTGTTGGAGATAAGTTAAAAACTGTTGACACAAAGGATAAAATCTAACTCTATAAAAAAACCGAATCATGTTCTCGCGATAAGCTAGCGCAACGTCGGCAGGATCATCAACTTGCAACCATTGACAATGTGCCAATCGACATAAAAATATACAAACCCACACACCACAATCACCAAAAATACACCCTTCACTACATGTAATCTTATAGTCGTTCGGACGTATTCCAGTCTCAAAAAACGTTTGCTTACTCTAGAACAACTGGTAGTTTGGCCTGTCAATAACCGAGATTGTTAAAATACATACAGGGTTGCTCTTGTTGGAGGGTTGTGAAAAATGTTAATATTGTATACTCGAAATAAGTAAGTTATACATAAACTACAGCTGTTTGTTCAAGAAGGATTAAAAATAATACGTCGTATATATAGTGTTGTTAACTGAATATTTGTCCAAAAGTATTATATGTTTGTTATGCGTCATACGTATAAATTCGACCATTTGACAATTGCTTCGCAATTAATTTTTATAATACATTTCATTTCATTGCATTAAGCGATAAAAAAAAGAGAGTAACGAAGAAACAACATTGATGATGAGTCCAAAACAAAAAAAAAGATTATTATGACAGAACTTGAGAGAGAGCACATAACAAGCTAGGAGTATAGGTTTAATATTTTTTGCGCATCATGGCCAGAAAGGAGCTTTTCTTGAAAACTTGCAGCTGCGTCTCAGTGATGAGCCTCATCAGCGTCCTGTTTTTCTCTAGCTCCTCATCCTGGATTTCACACAGCATTTCCATACAAGCACTTGAAACAGTGGACCCAACAAAACACTCCAACTGCTTGATCTGCTCACCCCGCACACTGCATCGACAAGTTAGCTCCATCACCGTTGCATGCATGTCACTAATGAACTTTAGATCACGTCCATTGTCACGCACAAAGACAGTATTAGCCATGTCGTAAATATAGGTATCCATTTCTGTTGTAGTAAATGCTGTTGTGGGTAGTGTCTGTCACTTCACAAAAGTAGTTTGAAAATATATTAGATCGTGTCCATTTATATAAGCAAAATGGGGTGTGTGGGGTGACACGGATTTTATTTTCAATTAAATAAACTCAATATAAATCAACTGGTCAATAGTTGCGTTTTGTCAAGTAATTAAAAATGCACATTAAGCCAAATGCAATTAATGAAACTTCTGTAGTACTCATACGCTTCCTGGCCCAAAGATAACAATTTTTGGGCAACTAAACCATTTGGGGGCAACTAAACTAGTTAGCCTGTTGTTTACTTGCAATTCAAACAAATGTTTTAGTAAGGTATAACACGTGGTCCATAACATTATGATGTGTATGCCTTAGGAAAAATATTATTTAGCCTTGTTGTTAACATACAAATGGTATTATTAGGTACACATTTACTTTATATTTTTCTGTAACAATATACAATTATAATATAACTAACAATTTATGTCATGAACTCCAAGTATGTGTGCAGTTGGTTGTGGTTTCTTCAGTATTGCATGGTTATTTTGAAATAACCCAAATCGGGGATGCACAAAAGTACGACAAACTTTAATAATGAGGAAAAGACGTTCTGAAATGATGGTGCTGCCCAGTGTCATGTACTTGAACTGTTTATGTCCATTAATTATAAAGTTTACGTATTCCCATAAAAGGTGGAATTAAATAAATCCTTCAAATCTATGCATCATCACATTCAGTTAACATAGACTTTGCAGTCGTAGCCTTGGTCAAAGGATGGGAGTGTCAGTGATGTTGCCACTGCTGGTTTGCGCTATCCACTGCCAGTAATGGTAAATACACTGCTAGTGCAGTTGTGGTGAATATGGAAACAACAGGGGCTTTTGTGAAACATTTTGCTTGTACAGTACTTATTCCCCAAGTGCCGATCAATTAATTGATCTTTTAAACACTCCCAATTGGCGCTGAACAGAAACCCTAACCGCTCCCAACTATAATTTTAAAACTCCCATATCACATTCACTTTCAACGTACAATGGCAACTAAATATTCCAAAACCCACAACTTAGTCGCATACCTAGTCAAGAACGACCATTCTGAAGGTTTTCATGAGATGATTGATTTCATCAAACACAGTCCCATACACTATGCATTAACTGTAGAACCCGTCATTGTTAAAGCTTATATACGGCAGTTTTGGAGGAATGCTGAAATTCAACAAAGAGGTGGAAAAGAGGTTATTAGGGCGGTTGTTGACAAAACGGAGATTTTGATCATAGAGGAGGTGATTAGAGGTGTTTTGAAGCTTCAGGATGCCGAAGGAGTTGTTAATCTGTCTGATGCTGAAATATTTGAAGGTTTAGAAAGAATGGGTTATGAGAGAAAAGGGGATCGTATAAAGTTTCACAAAGGTATGTTTTCTCCGCAATGGAAGTTTTTAATCCATACCGGAAAGGTTGAGCGTTTCTGATCGAAAAGATTGCTGGATCGTTACTGTGCTAGAGCTGCGTTTTTCAGAATGCATCTAACGAATGAGACCTATGGCTTTATTTATATTGAAGACTCAACTTGTCCTCCAAGAAAAATATTGCAGCCATATAAACGAAAATTTGTTATTATCAAAACAGATTCGCAAATCTTTTAATACATAAAACTGATTTGCATATCATTTAAAAACATAAACCAAATTCTGTAAACTTACTTGATAAGTTTAAATCTATTCCTAAAATAGATTTACAGAAAATTCTGGAAAAAGGAAACACGAAACTGCAGCAAAAAGATGAACCAATAAAACAACTGGATTTGATGAGTTTCCCTCAAAGATTGCAACTGCTGTCATTTGTTTATCTCAAGAAAGGGTTTTTAACTGGTCTCCAATGATTTTTGAGGGTTTTCAAAAGAACATTAAAGAACAGGGCAAATACTACCTCTATCCTAGGTTTGTTCAATTGATAGCAGAAAGTCAAATAACAGAACCCATTCCCCATAAGAAAAAATATGACGTTTTACATATGCTTCCTAGGATGTTTGCCCATATGAGGAAAAAGAGTCGAAATTTTACAGGAACCATAACACCTTTGTTTCCTCACATGCTAAATCTGCCACAACTTATAGAGGAGGAAAATCCACAACCCATTCTATCCACTGATGAACAACCTGCCACCACTTCCAAAACCAATTCCAAACCCTTTCCTTCAACATATGCTGAGGCTGGTGGTAGTGGTGAAGGACATGAGGGTGTAACAGGTGTGGGAGGTGACATGAGTGGAAGGGGTGAAAGTCATGAGGGTGTAACTACTGTTTCAGGCGTAGACACTGACCAGGTAAGTGAAAAACTAAGTAAGACCCAACCACTGCCAACTCCTAATGTGGAGAGTTCGCTCGACCTCAACACAGGTGGAGGAATCCCCAGCCAACTGGGTAACTTGGGGTTCATGGATACGGAGGCTTGCTCGGATGCCATGGTACTCACATCCTACGATTCACCTCTCGGAGTAGGTCACACAGATCGGAGTGATGAGGATAGACGTAAAACTGAACATGAATTGACGGGTAATGATACTTTTGTGCATAATGACAATTCCCAGTGTACACCTCTCGGACCAGTTAACACATGTCGAAGTTGTGAGGATACAATGGAACTTTTAAAGGAATTGACGATAAATGTAGCAACATGGAGTCTAAAATGTCTGGTCTTGAGGAATTGACAACCTCTCTAGCTGGAACTATTAAAAGGTACAAGCACGGGCTGAATGTTTTGGAGAGAAAGAGAAGACCAGGGATTGCTGCATATAGAAGAGTCAAAAGGATGGGAAAGAAGGCTAGCTCCTCAAAGGATCAGAGTTTGGAGGATGCATCCAAACAGGGGAGGAGTAAAAGCATAGATTCAGGGGAGGATAGTCGTGCTAATCGGGATGGTTATCTATTGACTGACATGGAAGGAAAGGCTACATCGATAAATGATGCTTTGAAAACTACTTGTGCAGAAAAAGAGAAGGAAGTGGTGCAGGCAACAAACACTACCTATGTTGCTGCATCCACTGCTTCTAAAGAAGAAGCCACTGCTGGAACCACCTCTAAGGTAATTATAACAACTGTTACTACAGATATTCCCATTGCTATCACAACCACTACTACTACAATCACAACCACTGTTACATCACCACCAAGATCAAAAGAAGCTGAAAAGGAGGTTGCCATTCAATCGGTAAACCAAAAGCAATCTTTACCAATCCCTGAACCTATCGTTGCACCCATTCCTGCTACAATTAAACCTTATGCACCTAAACCCTTGGGAAGTTTGAAGATTGGTGAGCCTGTGAAGTCAGTTGTTGGTCAACTAGATATTGGAAAGGGTAAAGGAATTGCAGAAACAGTTTTGAAGTTTAAAAGTAGAGATGAGCAGGAGGCTTATGATAGAGAACAAGCTGAAAGAGTACATCTGGAACTAAATGCTGATGTAACTAATAGGGAAAAGAAAAAGCAAGAAGAGGAGGAAGCTTCTCAGAAACTGATTGAAAAATTGAAAAATGAAGGACAAGTGTTCCAAGGATCAGAGGGAGCTGATACTCAAGATGAACTTGCTGAAAAGAAAAAGCAAGAATAACTGGAGATTGCAAGCTTTATGGAGGGTAAAAGGCTGGATAGGATGGGAGATCAAATTTCCACTGTTCAACCTACAAGACTTAGAGAAAAGACTCTAGAGTTCAGCTATGTACCAACAGATGAAGAGATTGAGTTCTTGATCAAAAATGATCCAGTGATCAAGAAGAAAGCAATTGAGCTAGTGGCTGATAAGACTTTAACTGAAGATCAAAGAACTGCACAGTTAAAGGACTTTGTCCAGATGAAGAACAATCAAGCACTTCAAGATGTTGTTGCTTCAGTCAAGAAAGGCCAAAAGAAATCAAGACAACCAACAAAGGCACAAGTAATTTCAATGATGAAAGATTATTGTTGCAAGGTTGGTGGTTGGAAAAGACATCAATTCAAAGGAATGTCTGATGATAAAGTTGAAAGTATCTACTACAGAGTTCAAAGACAAGATAAAGATTTTATTCCAATGGACTCTGAAGAAGAATCAAGAAGGTATCCCAATTTGAAGAGAAAGGCCAAAGATAGTGGATCTCAGACATCTAAGAAGACAAAGTTTGCTCAAGAACAAGAAGTTCCAACTGAGAAGTTCACTGAAGAACAACTGACTGAGATGATTGTAAAAGAAGAAGAAGATTTCTACCCTGAACCACTGCAAGTCAGACATCCTATCATTGATTGGGAAGTATTTACTGCCAGCAATTATGCTCCAACATGGAAGATTACAAGGCTGGGTGGTGAAACTTCATCATTCATTCAGTTTGAAGATCTCATAAAATCTTTTGACAGAGATGATCTTGACACACTATGGAGGTTAGTTCAAGAAAGGTTTAATGTTGAAGATCCCAAAGATATGAAGGAGATGCAGTTGTGGGTTAATCTTAAAAGGCTCTATGATACAAGTGAGGATTTCTGGAAATTCTCATGTTCATGTGCCGGTACTAAATGGTATTATTATGATTCATGTGAAGTTCATAATGTTTCTACAACAAATGGAGTAGATGCATTCATGCTTGCTGAGAAAGAATATCCACTCAGAGCTGGAACTCTCACTGCGATGCTATGTACAAGCATCAGAGTTCATGAAGATAGTGAGAAAGTCAGAGCATTGTTACTCAGACTTCAAGATCAATGTTCAAGAACTATTCAAGCATTGAGAAGAAGATGAAGTGTTTGAAAGAATTCCCCAAATCCTTTCAGAAGATGAAGATTGAAGATTGTTACTGGATGTTTTTTGAACAAAGATATCAAGTTTGCGGGAGGATTGTTGGGTTTTTGGTTATGGTTATGAGGATAGAGTGACTGCTCAAGGTATACCACTGCTAGTATAAGATTGGAACTACTGCTAGTTTGTTTGGACAACTGGTACTATTCTGTAGGTCGGGTTAAGTTGTAATGTTCTAGAAGTGGTGATGGTTGTTAGGATCATCTAGAATACTGCTGGAGTTTGACAAATACTAGAGTTATTGATAACTGATGCTTATGTTTTAGTAGATTGTATTGAAAAAAAAAATAAATAAAAATAAATAAACAAAACAACCACAAACATATAAGGATGCAACATTGGCTGATAATGTGTTGAAAAACAACAGTTTAAATACGATCGTGTGAAATATTTAAAATACTGCGTATCATAAAAAAACAACACATAGTGAGATAAGACACCATTTTTTAAGGGATATGTAATTAAAGTGATAAACTGAAAGTGGAAGTTGATACTGCCAGTCATGAAGACCAAGCAATAAAAGGTTACAGATGCATGTACAGTGCTGATTTTAAGTAAACAGTGCTGAGCAGGGTTACAAATGCTTGTATGACGGTCACAAAAGTTTTATTGTAAATATGTTAGAATGTATAGGATGGTGCAAAACTAAGCTTTAGCATAATCTGTAGTTATAAGTTCAAAGTTAAGGGATAAGGTCAACAACCTAGCATTTATTAGGCAGTTAATGCTTTTAAATGCGGTTAGGTAGAGGCTTTCTTTTATAGTGACAGGCAGTCATAAACAGACGCACATTAAAACTGCTTTTACACACACATATCAGTAAAACCCTAATAAAAATGACTAAAGAAAAAGGTAGTGGGTTTTTGGTTTCTTTAAATCTTATTTTTCTAATGCTAAGCTTGGTTTCACGCATCTTTAAAGACTTTGTTTATTTTGCAGATATCATAACAATATCTTCTGATTCAAGCATGACAGTGTCCTCAAGCAGTTCAGATACAATGCAGCCATGTAATCCATGGGCTTCATATTTCCCAAACGCTGAAACCTCTGAAACTGATTCAAGCTCTATATCCACCTATTTGTCTACCTACAGCTCAAGTGACTATTCTGACAGACCCGATGTGGTAGCTTACCGCAACAGTCTGTTGAAAAGGGCAACGTTTATGAGTTTCGTGGGAAAAAAGGCTTCAGTTAGTCATGCCGAATGTTGGAACCTCTCGGGTAAAAGGATTCAGGTAATAGGACTTGCAAATAAACAAACATGGGCTGATATTAAAGAAAAGAAAATTGGCATAAATAATCCCTCCACAGTCGCAGGAACGGCTGACAAAGGCAAAGGCAAAGGGAAAAGAAAAATGGCTTACAAGTAACATCTGGTTACCTTATCTACTAGTTTGTAGATGTACTAAAACAACTGGAATGGTTGTTATCTGTTTAATCTATAATATGTGCACCTGAAATCTGCTGTGACTATTTGTGCAGATCTTTTTAGTATTTATGCATATGCCTTGAGTTAAATAGGTGGAAATGGAAAATTCACTTTTCTGTGTATGTTTACTTTTTTACCTATAAACAAGTAATAAATAACCACAAAGTTTAACAGGATTACCTTTGAAAAAAGGTTCAGGTTTGGATGTTTAACCCACCAAACATGACATTTTTAACAGGATATTTTTTAATAACAATAAACAAAATTAAGGCGACCATAGAAGGAATCTATACCAACGTATTATAGACTACATAATTACGAATCAGACAGACATAAAAAAGAACAATGGATTGTAGAATGGAATTAAAACGTGTGTAACATAGGCATTATGTAGGACCTTAGTTTTATCAACCTTATCACAAACCCAACACAAATACCACGTTAACACAAACAACACAAACGTAAAGCTTATAACAAAGAAAGAAAAGATGAGATGTTTGGTGACTTGATGTTTAAATAAAACCGTGTATGTGATGATAAGATATGCAAACAATAAGTTGTATATTCCTTGAGAGAGAAAATACACACACACACACACACTTTCAAGCACACCCCTCAAATGACATACTTGAGGGGTATTTATAGTACAAGAGAGAGGATGCCCTAAGGCTTGGCCATGGGCCTTGAGATGGACTTGGATTGGGCTTGGGTTTCACGAACTAGACAAGGCTAGCTTAACATAACTTATGCCCAATTAGCTTAGCCCAATCCACGAGCCCGTTGACTATTCTATCACGATATCTAACACACATTATAAAGTTCCTAAACGTGAATGACCATCACTTCTAATAAAACTATTAAGGCTAACAATCTCCCCCTAAGGGGTGGTCATTCAAACGATGCTCCACTTGATTAGGTCTCTACTTTTCTTGAGCTAGGACTTTGTGTGTAGATATTGAATAGTCTTGATTCTTTGTTCCTTCATGCTTTGTAATCAGATAATGTGGTTGTCTGCCGTTGTCAAATTCGTTGGTTAGGTATCTCCACGTCTTTCTCCACCATGCTCACACTTCTATTTGACTTTGAGTTACCAATGATGTAGTTCTCGAGTGTTTAAACTATGTAGATTCTTTGACATTAACGAAGAATCATCTTTGACTTTGAGTTGCCTTTGATTTGATGAGAACTTTCTTGTGTTGTTGGTATGAGCATGTGGCGAGTCTGCACGATCCATCCACTCCAGAGCTTCCATAAGAAGAAAACATAAAACATTGTTAGTAATAAGCGGATTCCGGCGCTTACAAGTTTGAATTTCGAGGGTGTTAACAGCATAGTGTGAAAACACATCTCTAATTCTCACAAAGGTCGTTCCTGAACTGGAGTCCCACAAGTGAGATAACACGATATACCGAAGTACATCTACAGTTCAGATGAGTCGCTGAGGTACACCGAAGCATCACCCCACGACTGTAGACCGTTTGAGACACACTAAGCGTAATCCACGGAATTACCGAAGTGACCTGCTGTCAGGGCTGTTTGATGTTGACCCTGGCAGGAATTTCCATTCAATCATTGAAGATTACAGTTGTAACTCCTCATAAATGTTCTGGCAAATTGCTAAGATCTGCGTAGGACTCTAGAATATATCACTTGTGCCCTTATAGATGAACAACAAGCGATGTCATGTCATGTGTTCCTATGAGATCTTTTGATGAATCTCGTGGCTCTAGACTCAATAGTGCATTTTGGTTTCCTGAGCAGAGACTAGGGAGAGGGTCTCCTTCTTCAATACCAACGATCTCTAAGAGAAAGTCAATAGATTATGTAAGGTTCCCAGTGAGAATGAAACAAATCCCTTTTGAGAGGAATTGAGTGGCTAGAAGGTTTAGTGCAGTGCGTCACTGGGTCCATGACGTCTTTGTCTTCAATACCAGTGTCATCTAGTGACAACCAGTAGCATATGTATTGAACCCGGTTTCTGCCCTAAGGTTGAATATGGAGGGCTATTTCTTTTCACCCTTTCTTTTACATTTCTTTTTAATTCTTAAACCCCTTCTTTCTCCTTTCTCACATTACTCCTTTTTTCAATCATACCTAAGGACTTCTAGTTCTAACTATTGGTGGTGTCCTTGGGTAGATCCCTCCGGCTCTGGCGGATCATAGGACGGATTACCTATCCTTAGTCACCTTATAACTCCATGACTGTCCTATTGTTGCCATAAAACCATTTTTCTTGAAAATCTCTCAGAGTGTTTATGATAGAAAACATGTTTGAAACACTTCGTGAGTTTTATATTTTCAGAAACACTCCCCCTTCACATGTGCTTATAAGTTTTGACATAAATCTGCACATAGAGGGTAGAGTTCGCACTTTTTGAATTGATCGACTTTAAATGAACAAGACTGATTCGAGACACGTTTACATCACTAGAGAACTAGCTTGAAATTATTACCCGTCCTTGTCAAGTCCATAGAAAGTTTCTCGAGATGGTACATTATTCCTCGTCAATTCATTGGTTTCAACAGATTCGAGCTCTTTATGAGATTCAAACAACGATCATTAAACTTTTTGATCACATTTTAATCACGTTTCTCCCCCTCAAAAATAGCATATCTATGATGCTTTTTGAAACAAAATGATTAAAAGATATGTTTTTCAAAAAAACATTTGGAGAGAAACTGATTGAGCATGAATTTTGGAACAATTTAGTTTTATACTCCCCCTTAACGAAAGCATATTTTTCATACAGAAAATTTAGAATCAATTAAGGGTTTAGAGGGAGTTATCTTGGTACCAAATGTGAGAGATTTTGAAAAATCTTTTTGAAAAATTTCGAATCAATGGTACGCAAGATGAAGAATATTTTGAAAATCTTTTGAAGATATTTAGAGAACAAAAATATCTTCACTTGTTTTAGGATAAGTGCTCGATATTTATGAAAATCGATTTTGCGTAGCACTTTCCTTTCTTTAAAGATCGGGTTGCAATCTGAAGTAACTACAAGCCATTGTTTTTAGGAATAGTGCTTGAAAAATATTTAAAACCTTTGATTTGTTAAGCACTTTCCTTTCTTTGAAGCGCGGGTCCTGAACTGATGTGTTCAGAAGCCATTATGTTGAAGTCCGGGTTTCGTACTGAAGTATACGAAAGCCATTGTGTTTTTATGAAGAGATTTTGAGAAACGACATGTTTTAGAAAACAATTAGAGAACTCTCGCTCAACCATCTGTACATGCCCGTATCATTGTTGAATGACATTTCTAGAAACGTACAGAATATCGATTATACGAGAGACATGTCGTGAGAAGAATATTTTTGGATTTTTTATTTTATACTGTTTTTGTATTTTTTGAAAATTTTCTATTTTTGTATTTTGTTTTTGTTGGTTTTATAAAAGAAATGGAAAATCAATAAAGAAGATAGAAAGAGTGATGAAGAAGAGTTTACAGAATTGGAACCCTCTGATGAGCTGGGTTCAGAGATATTTGATTCACCTGCAACCAAAGAAGAAGATTTTTCACAAATAACAGTGTTAGAAGTACAAGATTCCTCACGGCGAGGGTGATCACTATCAACGGTTGTAGTGGATTCGACTTCCTTAACATGATGAGTGTCACTATTATCTGTGTTGGAGCAAGTATCAAAAATCTTTCCTGTGGGGATCCATCTAAGACCTATTGTGTTGAAAACGTTTCCCGTGGGTATCCACCTAAGGTAAGATCTAGGAGTTGTTTTCTTTTCAGATGCAGCGGAAGACTCATTTTTGGAAAAACTACGTCCTGAAGAGATCCACCTATTAGGTTTCTTTTTGTTTGACATTTTATCAACGGGCTTGTTTCTATTTGGTGTCTTAGTGGATTGTGCCTTGGCACGAGAATTATCTTTCTTGAGATATTGTAAGGCACATGCCTCATGATTGGCTGAAAAAACACATTTTTTACATGTAGTACAGACAAATTCAATATTCTTGTTTAAAACAGGAGCTCTAACTTTGTCACTACAGTCTTTTGGAAATTGATTCTTGTTCGAAGAAGACTTAGAATTCCTAGTGTTGTTTTCTAAGGGCATAGCATTTTCTTTTGCGCAACTACTCTTAGATGCAAGCCAATCCCTAGTCTTTTGTAGAGTGTTCCTAGGTAATGGTTTACTACTACTAGCAGTGCCTTGAGATCTTGTAGAATTCATCACCCTAGATGTTGTACCTAGAATTCCATCTTTTCGAGTCTGTGCCTTTTTTCTAGCTTCTTCTAGATATTGATTGTTGACCATGTTGTTAGAACCAACAGATTCTTTAACTGGATTTTTGGTCACATTCCGTGTATGATTCCTAGAAATGCCAGGTGTTATCACTTTTTCTTTATCAAAAACAGGTTTTTCAAAACCTTTGATAATTCTATTTTTAATGGGCAATGACTGTGGAGTGACTGTTTTTGACAAATCATCTTTCTCATTGACTTTTGGAGGAAACTGAGAAATAGACATTTTTGGTTTGAAAACCGGTTTGGGAACATTTATGTTCTCCGCAGTCAATGGTTTTGCAAACTTAGTATCCACAGCCTTTCCTTTTAGACATCCCAGCTGAGCTCTCAAAAGATCATTTTGCTCTTTCATGTCCTTGTAGGCACGCTCATACGGCAACTTGTCATACTTGCATTCCTCAGTTTTTCGATCAAGTTGTTTAAAATATGAGACATTTTCCTTTTCAAGTTTCATAAGAGCTTTTTCATATTTTGAAACAATTTCGGAGGTCTCATCCTGGAGTCTTTCATGATCTTCAACAGAATATGTTTGCAAAATGATAGACATGATATCGGTAGTCATAACATCTTCGAAGAGAGAATCATTTAAATTTTCCAAGACATTGATGTGTTCAACACTTTCATTAGCTTGCTTTACTAGGGATTTATGGTCCTTGACAAAGTCAGCTATTTCTTTCAAAAATGCTTGTTCAAAATGAATTACCCTTGAGTTGATGTTATTCAGCTGAGGGGCAATTTGAGTTTCAAAAAACTTTTTCTGTTCAATATCAAAACTGTTAAACCAGATGTTCATTGTAATATTGGTTTTAGTTTTAACAGTCTCTTGAAGATCCGCAATTCTAGTTTTCACATTTTCCAAAATACTTCTCGCATCACTTGTGTTAAAAGGATTGTTTGAAGACATTTGTTCAATGTTCGAAAGAGATTTGGAGACAACAACTGGTTTTGAAACTGATTTTGAAAATGGTGTTGACACTTTGTTTGAAACACTTGGTTTGGTGGAAAACGTTGATTGAGAAACAAACGAAATACCATTAATTTGGTTCCATTTATTATAATCAATAGGTTTGATTTCCGGATGTTTTTGTTTCATTTTTGATCCACTCTCCTCAGATAGTTCCAACGTTTCAAGAGAATCACGAACAATTATAGGTTCATGCAAAGGTTTTCCATTGTTCAACACATTCCGTTCTTTCTGAGCTTTCTTGAGGAAACAAGGAGGTGAGTTACCAAGAGCCATTTTTTGCGAAGTATGAAAAATCAGATTTACTTGATTAGAAAGCATCTTGATTTTCTTAGCGGAATGACCCGTTGTAAGAAGTAAATTGTCCAATTTTTTGATCGTTTCAGTTTTATCCAGAATCTCATCAAGAAGAGAATCTTCTCGTTTTGCAAAATCAGTTATCAACTTCTTCTTCTCTTTTTCAAGATCAGAATATGTTGCTTTTTGTTTTGAAAGTTGGTCATTTAGTTCAGAAATTTCCTTGTTTAAAGATTTGATTTTCAAATTCAGATTCACATCAAGTGTGTCATACTTGAGTTGCAAATCTTTTTCTCTTAAACCAGAATCTCGATAACCAATTTCTAATTCTGACATTTTGTTTGTATGAAATTCATAGGCTTTGGCATGCTCCTAGCTTGTAACTCTCAAGCTCAGCGGTCAATTTAGCATTCGCGGCCTTAACTTCGCGATTGACCATTCTAACTTTCTCAACTTCAATGCCACATTGATTGATTAATGATTCAACATAAGCACGTGTTTCCTCATCAGTCTCAGTATTTTGTGCCACACAGCCTCCACTAGGATCCACATCTGGAGTTTCAGAGTTAGTATTGCTACAACTCGGATTGTCCAAGTATGTATCATAAGTAGGTGCTGGCGTCACAGAATGCTGTTCGTCATGAGTAAAAACATCAAATATGACATTGTTGTAACATGGATCAATGATTGGTACCTCAGATACGGTATTGGCATCATAGACAGGAGGTGAGTCTGACTCAGTGTCATACTTAGCTTCCTGAAGATTTGCCATGAAGATGCAATTCGCATTGATTTCCTCGAGGTCTTCCAATTCATCCACAATAGCGAAAAAGTCATTTTCCTCAGCACTCAACTGTAACCCCGCATCTAGCTTATCTGCTAACAAAGCAGCTTTCCGAAGGAAATCACCATTCTTTTTGTGCGGCTTAGTGGGACAGTTTCTTGCCATGTGACCCACTCCTTGACAGTTGTAACACTTAATCTGATTACCCTGATTCACATTTCCATAATTCCCTACGACTGGAGCTGCAACATTCCCATTCTGATTACCCACTGCTCTATTCCCAACATTCTGTCTCATCTGATTACCCTGATTCGGAACCGCCTGATTACCCATGCGAAATCCAGTAGCATATCCCTGCTGATTCCCAATAACTCCAACCATTTGACCTTGATTACCCATATTCACACCCGGCTGTGCAATTTGCCTGTTGCGAGTGTTTGATGATATCCTTTGGTTGTTGTTAGTAGGTGTGGAATAGCGACCTTTGATTACTTGACCCAAGAGAGAAATTATTTGGGACATAGGGTCTTCTTGATCAGATTCGAGATCAGTGATTCCTTGTTCCTGGTATTGTTGATCTGGATAGAATTGTTGTTGTGGTTGTGGAATGTATTGCTGCAAGTTGTTGTTGTTGGAAGATGACGAAGCTTGTTGTTGTGTATTCACTGAAGGTTGAGTCTTTGCAATGAGTGCCAATGGATCATGATTCTTTGCTAATTTTTCTTGCCTGACTTCATTAGCTTCAGCTTGGTTTTGTTTCAGAAAATCATTCAGTTGATCAAAGTTCACCTGATGAAGGTCTTTTGTTTGGTTGACAATAGTGACATATCGTCCCCATTCTTCTGGTAGATTATTCAGGAACTTGATGTTTTGAACGATAGTTCTGGGTGTCAGCTTGTTTCTGATTAGCTCATTCATCAAAGTGCAAAACCTTCCATAGTATGATTCAATGGATTCTCCTGGTGTAGAAGTGAACTTTTCCCATTCAGTTAGCAACTTGTTCTCCATGTCTTGATGACCAATTTCGGTTCCATGACAAAGTCGTCTAACACGTTCCCACATATCAAAAGCAGTTTCACAACTGTCTACCGCAGCAAAGATGTCTATTGGTAAGCCCAGTTGGATAATATGAATTGCCATGTCATCTGCTTCGACTTGTTTCTGATCCTCTGCAGTGTATTCAGATTCGTATTGAAGACGAGAAGATGGTGCGGTGGGAGGTGTTGCATCAGGATTTCCAGGTACATTAACTTGTCGAGGCTGGAAGGGTCCATCCTGAATGGATTTAATCATGAGTTTGCCATTAGGTTTGGTCTTTATGTAACGGAGCATTCGACTTGTCCATTGAAGATAACCACCTTTTGCCAACATAGGAGGTCGGTTTTCGGCACCGGCTGCATGAATGTCTTGTTGAGTTGCCATTGATGAAGGTATGATCTGATAAAGTTGATGTAGGATCGATTTACAACCGTTTTCCACCAATAGAAGTTACCTGTTCAGCTTACGAGGCAATGTATTTCTGGTTTGGATTACCGTTTGAGTACTAATTTAGGTAAGTCCTACCTGGGAAGGTCGGAGCTGTTCAATTACATGGACCTTTAGGACTACGTTGTGGAGGGTGGCGTGGTAGAAGAGCAGAAGTTATGCTTAGACTTATGTGACGTCTCCTAGTCTTTGTTCAGC
>BPTQ01000002.1:13825783-13848073 GCA_019973895.1 Chrysanthemum seticuspe | reverse complement strand
CCACTTTTTCCAGTTGTAAAAACCCAATAAGCTCACAAAAATTCCGATAGACACGTTTTCTTTAGTAAACTTAGCAACCTTTAAAGAATGCTCATCTTCAGTTTTTCAGTTTTGGGATCAAAGATGAGCATTGAAAAACCACTTCTTAGAAGCACGATATTGACAATGAGTCACGAAGGGAGTGAACCTATTCACACACCTTGTGAAGCTGAACACCTATAGAGAATGCGACACTGTCACATTTCCTAAAAACCAAGAATTGACTATTCCAAAATTTTCCATGGTAAAACTCCCCAGCAAATTCAGGAATAAACTAGTGAAAACATAGGCAATAACGAGTTATAGCAAGGAAAAGTGAAAAATCCAGAGCACTTCCGTTTTACGACCTTACTGTGAATAAACCTGTCTTTCCGCGCTTATATACTTCTTTTACCGGTTTCAGCTTTAGTCTGTGAGTGTCAGCGACTTACATCTTCCGCTGCCGCAGGCCAAGATACATACTGCGGCAACATCTTAACAACACTGCCCAGTCTTGAGTTTTGAGCACAAAAGTTCTCTGCCGCAGATCACACTTTCTCATCCGGCAGCGATGAGTCTGCCGGATCTACGCTAGGTCTGCTGCAGTCTTCGACTTCTCCTGCCGCAGTGTATGTATTCCACTGCGGCAGCGTTCCAATTGCACCGGTTCTGCTTTGGGATTACCGCCGCTGTGCTGCCGCAGTGATTTGTATTCCACTGCGGCAGCGTTAACATTAGAATATATATCTTAGGCTTAAAAAGTCAGAAACACACCTCTCTCAGAAACCTCATTTTTGGATTTTGGCTTGTATTCCACAGAACATGTCATAAAATCCCAAAACGTGTCGCCGCCATTAGGGTTTCGTCTTGGCCACGTTAACCTTGCGACGGCGTCACCTTATGTATGTGACGCCGTCCTCTTCAGCTTCTGACGTCGTCTGGATCGCATCTAGGCCGTCTGAGTAGCGACGGCCTACTCTTTCACACTAGACGCCGTCTCTTGAAAACACGAGTTTTGAGTTCTGACCCGTCACAACAATTCTACAACGGCGTCATACATAGAACCGGACGCCGTCGCCTTCTACATTCAGCGACTGTGAGTGTCTGATTTCGACTTTGGCCATTTTCTTCATATATTCGCGCCTTTCTGTCCAAATAAGTGTCATTCCAGCATTTTGCCTTCACGAGACCTAAAAAGTGAAAAGGAACGATATTGAGCAATAACGGATACAAAAGTGATCAAATAAGGACTTAAACGACCCCTCAAAATGGTACCTTTTAAAACCTTATCAGTTAAGAACCAAAAATCCTTTACACTGTCACAGCGTAAGAGATATCCACAAGTCGAAGTGTTCCACACACTTATCCAAGTGAGGGAAGCACTGAGTAACAGTTATAGCACGAAGATTCTTCACCAAAAAGTTACGAGTAGAAACTAGGGTTTTGACTTTTTGACTTCTACTCGTAAGAAATTTCCAACGATTCAAATGATTTCTTTTGCACAGATAGCCTTAAAAACACTCGAATAACCCAAAAATGTTGACCTTTTTCACCCAAAGTGCCTAGAAAAGTTACGAGTAGAAATGACCAAAGAACCAAATACGAGCTTAAAAATGAAGAAAAACACGTAAAGCTTCAAACTTTTTGCAAAAAACTGAAACTTTAGCACCAAATAAACCTTAAACCACAAGAATCTTGAATTTTAAAGTGCAAAAATTAAAGCTTTAAGCTTGACAAAAAAACGTATAACGAGAGCCTTTTACGCGTAACCCTTCAAAACAAACACAAACACTCCTAAACCATTGTTAGGCGATTGATACCAATTGTAGGACCTTAGTTTTATCAACCTTATCACAAACCCAACACAAATACCACGTTAACACAAACAACACAAACGTAAAGCTTATAACAAAGAAAGAAAAGATGAGATGTTTGGTGACTTGATGTTTAAATAAAACCGTGTATGTGATGATAAGATATGCAAAAATAAGTTGTATATTCCTTGAGAGAGAAAATACACACACACACACACACACTTTCAAGCACACCCCTCAAATGACATACTTGAGGGGTATTTATAGTACAAGAGAGAGGATGCCCTAAGGCTTGGCCATGGGCCTTGAGATGGACTTGGATTGGGCTTGGGTTTCACGAACTAGACAAGGCTAGCTTAACATAACTTATGCCCAATTAGCTTAGCCCAATCCACGAGCCCGTTGACTATTCTATCACGATATCTAACACACATTATAAAGTTCCTAAACGTGAATGACCATCACTTCTAATAAAACTATTAAGGCTAACACATTAATCGAATAACGACAATGATTCATTATAACATGGATCGAATAACAATAATCGAATTAAAATGTACCATACTTTGCCACATTATTGGAACAAAAAGATTGAGCAATTGAAGGTGGTTTTCTTGTTGTACAAAAATGTAACGAACGGAAATAATCGGTTGCAATGAACATTGTACGTTAGGAGCAAGAGAGGTGCCGACGCAGCAGACTGTTTCATTTGTGAAAAGTTTAACTAGGAATGCTTTTATGCGAGAAGCAAAAAACATCGAGAGTGAAGAAGACGAATGTTGAAGACGAGTGAGTATTGGATTTTTAATTTAAATTCACTGTACTTTCACTATTCACTTGTGTACTTTTTATGCAACGTAAAATGACCAAAAAACCCTTTTTAAAAAATACGGTTGCCCACCGACTTTTGGTTGCCCAAAAAACAATACCTTACACATACGGGACACTTGTCGCACTGTGGTTGAGTTGCCTAATAAGAGCGGTTGCCCTCGGCCTAGTTTCAAATTTAAAATAAAAGTGGTCCATAAAGTGATATGCACCAGGGCGCGCGGTCTATTTGTGTAATTTTCCCTTAAAAATATTACACATTTTAATCCTAAATAAAATCCTAAGTCCAAAACAATTTAACCTATCAAACCTAATTCTGACCCTTAGCCATATAAACCCCCTTGAACCCCTTTATCCCACACGAACCCATCAAATAACATAGGACCTTCCACCTTTTACCCCCTAGTCAAAAAAAGTCAAATGATAATTAAATATTACCCCAACCCACCTCGCGCCTAAAATCCATTCACTGTACATCTTCCCCGAAAAAATTACCCACCTCAATTTAACAGCAATTTAGGGCAAATTCGTACAATCCCTGACACAAGGAATGCCACCCTGGCAATCCGTGTGCCAAGGTGCGCTCTAATTGGTGGAAAGGATGTCATTAAGTGAATCTAAGGGTCGATATTGAAGGAGGAATGACGGGATTGCCAAATCAGCACAATCAATGGTTGAGATGGATTCAAACTAGCACACATCAAGCTTCCTGAAGCTTCCCTAGCCTCAAGCTCAGCTATAAAAGAACCTTTTTTTCTTCACATAGGGATATGTAGTTTGTAGGTGTTTTTAGTGTGTGTAATTCCTTTCTTTTAAGTGTTTTTTTAAAGCTTTCTATTAGTTTTGTAATTCTCAATTTTTGTACTCAAATTATATTAATAAGAATTTACTTTTAGTTGTGCAAATTTTACTTTAATTTCATTTAGCTTTCCTAAATCATCAATTATTGTTATTAAGTTGTTGTTAGCATTAGATTAGCTTATTAATCACAAAATTAGCTTGTTATTGTTTTCCAAATCAAAAATCAAAAATCACAAAAAAAATAATAAAGAAAAATCCTTGAAAGATCAAAAATATTGTTGTAGGACCTTGTTTTTCTATCAACCTTATCACGTATACCACTTTACCACACGAGTATAACACATAAAACACTATGTATAAAGATGAAGAAAGATTAAGAAAGATGGTGACTTAAGATGATATACGAGTATGTGGAGAGAAATAAGATGAAACAAGAAACTTGTATTTCAAAGGGAAAAAACACATACATACACACTCAAGCACACCCCTCAAATGACCATTTGAGGGGTATTTATACTTCCATACATATCACCCTTATGGGCTTGGGCTTGGGCTTGGATTGGACTTGGATAGGATAGTAACTTACATAAGGCTAGCTTAACATAACTATTAGCCATTTAGCTTAGCCCAATCCACGAGCCCGTTGACTATTCTATCACGATATCTAACACACGTTACAAAGTTCCTAAACGTGAATGACCATCACTTCTATTAAATATTATTAAGGCTAACAATCTCCCCCTAAGGGGTGGTCGTTCAAAAGATGCTCCACTTGATTAGGTCTTTACTTTACTTGAGCTTGAACTTTGTGTGTAGATATAGAATAGTCTTGATTATTTGTTCCTTCATGCTTTGTGATCAGTTAATGTGGTATTCTGCCATACTTCAACTTCTTTGGTTAGGTGTCTCCACGTCATTCTCCACCATGCTCACACTTCTTTTTAACTTTGAGTTTCCAATGATGAAGTTCTCGAGTCTTTAAATTTTGAAGATTCTTTGACATTGACGAAGAATCATCTTTAACTTTGGGTTGCCTTTGAATTTGATGAGAACTTCATTTGTGATGTTGTTGGTATGAGCATGTGGAGAATCTGCACGATCTCTTCCTCCCGCGAGCATCCATCAGTAGCAGCTTCCCAGGTACAGACAAGAACACCAATTGATCATTGTAATATTTTCTTAAAGAATTGATTACTACAATTGTTCTACTGATGAATGTCTTGATTCCATTCACCTTAGTCGGGCGAATCAGCCGTCCTAATCCCATAAGGGATAGTTGGCATTACATTGAATAAATTCAAGTAACGACCCACATCTTCAGGATTCGATTCGTGGAAGGAATCTCCTTAGCGGGATTTCCAGCACTTACAGGTTCGAATGTCGAGGGTGTTAACAGCATAGTGTGAAAACACATCTCTAATTCTTACAAAGGCTGTTCCTGAACTGGAGGTCCTCAAGAAGGCTAACACGACATACCGAAGTACATCTAAAGTTTATGTGAGTCGCTGAAGTACACCAAAGTATCACTTCACGACTGTAGACCATTTGAGACACACTAAGCGTAACCCATAAAGAATTACCGAAGTGACCTGCTGTCAGGGCTGCTTGATGTTGACCCTGGCAGGAGTTTCCATTCAATCACTGAGGATCACAATTGTGAAAACTCTCATAAATGTTCTGGCAGATTGCTATGATCTGTGTAGGACTCTAGAATGTATCACTTATGTCCTTATTGATGAACAACAAGCGATGAAATGTTAAGTGTTCCTAAGAGATCTTTTAATGAATCTCATGGCTCTAGACTCAATTAGTGCATTTTGGTTTTCCTGAGCGGAGACTAGGGAGAGGGTCTCTTTCTTCAATACCAACGATCTCTAAGAGAAAGTCGATAGATTATGTAGGGTTCCCAATGAGAATGAAACAAATCCCTTTTAAGAAGAATTGAGTGGCTAGAAGGTTTAGTGCAGTGCGTCACTGGGTCCATGACGTCTTTGTCTTCAATACCAGTGTCATCTTAGTGACAACCAGTAGCAGATGAATTGAACCCAGTTTCTGCCCTAAGGTTGATTATGGAGGGCTATTTCTTTTCACCCTTTTTCATTACATTTCTTTTTAATTCTTCAACCCCTTCTTTCTCCTTTCTCACATTACTCCTTTTTACAATCATACCTAAGGACTTCTAATACTAACTTATGGGTATTGTCCTTAGGTAGATCCCTCCTGCTCTGGCGGATCATAGGACGGATTTCCTATCCTTAGTCACCTTATAACTCCATGACTGTCCCATGTTGCCATAAAACCATTTTTCTTGAAAATCTCTCAGAGTGTTTATGATTGAAAACATGTTTGAAACACTCCGAGACATTGATTCCTCGTGTTAGGTCACTAGTTTTACAAACACAAGTTATAAAGAAAGAGATGAAGGCGGATGAACAAGTATCAAACACAAACACACACAATATAGTATACGGTTTAGGCATAGTGAGAGTGAAAGAAGAAAACTTGAACAACCAACCCTCAAATGAGGGTTTACAAGATTATTTATAGGAGGGAAGCTAGGGCAACACTCCTAGTTCCCATCCTTTCTTATGTGGGCTTGGGCCTAAGCTTATGGGCCTTCTACATAAGCTTGACCTTAAACAAACATAAAGGCCATAATAAAACTACCTATTACATATGAAATATAAATACTTGAAATACTGTTTAGGAGTGATTCCAACAATCTCCCCCTCAAGTATATATGAATGTAAACGGTGAAGGCGTTGATGTAATAGTAGTTGTGACGTCTTCTAACATTCTTCTTTCTTGTGAGAGGAATTGTCTTGATTCGAACAATCTCCCCAGTGTAGAGAGATCGTTATCTTTGAACAGTTGTGCTTCGACGTCATCTTTAACTTTGTTCTTTGATCATTGTTCTTTGTGGTGAAAGTGATAGTATGTTGTTGTCTGCATCAGTCTGCCTCAGGTCTGCTTCGCTGCTCCAGTGTCTCCACGTCATTCTTCAACATGCTCACACGCTCTTTGACGTTGGAAATCAATACTGATGAAGTTCTTTAAGTCTTTGACTTTGTAGATTCTTTGATTAGATGAAGAATCATTCTGACTGTTGTGTTGCATTGGAATAGAACTTCCATTAGTGATGATGTTGGCGTGAGCATGAGAAGAATCAACACGATCATCCCGCTCCGGAGCTTCCATAAGAAGAAAACATTTCAAACGATTTGTAATAAGCGGTTTCCGGCACTTACAAGTTTGAACTTCGAGAGTGTTAACAACATAGTGTGAAAGCACAACTCTAGTTCCTACAAAGGCCGTTCCTGAACTGGAGTCCCACAAGTGAGATAACGCGATGTACCGAAGTACATCTACAGTTCAGATGAGTCACTGAGGTACACCGAAGCATCACCTCACGACTGTAGATCATTTGAGACACACTCCGCGTAATCCACGGGGAGTTATCGAAGTGACCTGCTGTCAGGGCTGTTTGATGTTGACCCTGGCAGGAGTTTCCATTCAATCACTGAGGATCACAGATGTGAACCTCTCATAAATGTTCTCGACAGATTGCTAAGATCTGTGAAGGACTCGATATGAACCACTGATGATCTTATTGTTGATCATCAAGTGATTAAATGTCAAGTGTTCCTAAGAGATCTTTTGATGAATCTCGTGGCTCTAGACTCAATAGTGCGTTTTGGTTTTCCTGAGCGGAGACTAGGGAGAGGGTCTCCTTCTTCAATACCAGCGATCTCTAAGAGAAAGCCAATAGTTTACGTAGGGTTCCCTGTGAGAATGAAACAAGGTTCTGTTGAGAAAAACTTGAGTGGCTAAGAAGGTTTAGTGCATGCGTCACTGGGTCCATGACGACTTTTAATCTTCAATACCGGTGTCACTATATGACAACCAGTAGCATATGAATTGAACCCGGTGTCTGCCCTATGTTGAATAATCTGGAGGGCTGTTTCTTTTCACCCTTTACTTTACATTTCTTTTTTGATTCTTCAACTCCTTCTTTCTCCGATTCTCATTTTCTCCTTTTTACAATCATTCCTAAGGACTTCTAACACTAACTAATGGTAGTGTCCTTGGGTAGATCCCTCCGGCTCTGGCGGATCATATGACGGTTATTCCTAACCTTAGTCACCTTATAACTCCATGACTAACCTATGTTTGCCATTAAAACCACTGTATGTGAAAATATCTCTCAAAGGGTTTGTTAATGAAAGACATGTTTGAACCACTGTGAGAGATGATGTTTTGCATAAATACTCCCCCTCCACATGTGCTTAATAGTTTAAATGGTTAAATGCACAGTGAGGAAAGAGAGCGCACTTTTTGAATTGATCCACTGAAGATAGACAATCCCCCGCGAGACACGGTTATGTTGCATAGTTAAAGAGTTACATCGTCAGCTTTTAGGTGACAACTGGCTCTAATAACTACCTTGAAGGTGTAGACAAACCTCGAAAGGATGTCATACCCGTCAGAGTTCATGTCTATCAAGAGTTTCTCGAATTGTACTTTCTACTTGGACAAGTCCTTTGCGAGACACGTTTACATTACTAGCGAACTAGCTTGAAATTATTACCCGTCCAGGACAAGTCTTTTCGAGTTACAAACAGTTTAGAACCGTCAATTCATTGGTTAAGTCTGAGGTACACAGATTCATTTGCATTTTGTACAACATATTTCTTATCACACAATTTTCTCCCCCTCAAAAATGGCATATAAAATGTTATTTTTGAACGGTTGACAATAAATATGACCATTTCGAGTGTTGCGAGAAGATGACCACTATGAACAATTTGTGAACAAAGTTTTCATCAAATACTCCCCCTCAACTAGTGATATAAACGGTTGAGGTTTTAAAATCATATGGGGAAGTACTTGTCTTTTTGAGCAAAACCTTGAAAATTGAAAGGTTTGATAGGTTTTACTCAAAAATAAGAAGCTTTCGCTCCTTTTATAAGGAATGTGGCACTTAGGCGTACCACAGGGTCCTTTCTTGACCATTACGGGTTGTACACTGTTATGTGTGCACAAGCCATGGACATATTAAATCACACATCCAAAATTATATGAAGGAAACAATTCAAGGGGTACCAGGAAGTGTAGTGATGTTCCCAGGAGTGCGCACAAGGCGTTGAAAGCCGGTGATGTTTCTCCTGGGTCGACCACCAACATAGCTCTCCAATCGTCTGAACTGATCCCTTCTGAACAACCGTTCATCAATCATGGTGATGATCCTTCTCACATCCCTCCGTTCCTGAGAATTCCAGCGCTTAGGAGACCCAACTTTCAGGCGTATATCCTTCAACCTGTACGCCAATCCATCCCTAACCAGCTTCAAGGTATGATCCCCGAATTTGTGGAGCTCACTACACGCCATTAAGCAGTTTCTTTGAAGTTCACTATGGTAAACAACGCCGAAAGGTTTGCTGATGAGTGTATATTGAGATAGCTGGTTGAGATCGGGAAGAGTAAGCGTTGGAGGAGTGAGGTTGACACGCGTCTGATAAGATTCAACAGCCATCTGGATATCTTCAACACGTTCTTTGATCACGATGCGTCTAATGAAGATGAGAACTGACTTAATAAATTCACGTTGAACTTCAGTCGAGAATTGTCTCATACGACCCTGTACTTTGGCAAGATACATGTCTTCGATGTCGTTGAGGGACAAGTTTTCAAAGTCAGCCTCGGAGAATCCATAGTCCTGTTCATCTTGTCGTTTGACTATGATATTCTTCAAGAATGTGTAGTCCCACTTAGACTTGAGATCAATGTGTTTGATGGCCACGATGTCCTTAGAACTATACACTGCATGTTGAGACTTCTGAACCAGGCAGCTTCTGTAGTAGATTCTTCGGCGTTCAGGCCAATGATGAATCCCATACAATGCATCTTGGTCGTATGCTTGCACGTTGTCAGAAAACAAGTGATGTGCACGTTCCTCGATAGCTATGCAGTTTGAGTAAATAGCCGCTGGGAATGGAAGAGTCAATGATGTAGCGTATTTTCATGAACCATCGCTACCGTGTAAGAGAAAATCCAGGTCTCTGTTAAAGAAGTATCAGAAGGGAATCCGTGGTTCGTCTGTTTGGCCAATGGTTGGTAGAGGTTTGGTCCAATCGGTGTAGTATGGAGGGTTGTCCCTTTGTGTGAAGTCAGGGTTTGCTTCCGGATTGAGCCAATCCATGTTGTTAGACATAGCTCGAGCGATATTCTCAAGATGATATTCGACCTCGAGGGCGCTTTCAGAGCTGTCTTTTAGAAGTTGGAACGCTTCATTCTTGATTCGCTTCAATTCAAATTTCGTCATTTTCTTCACATGGAACTTTTCTTGAAAAAGTTTTGCGTGCTCCAATGTTGAACCGTCTACCAATTCTTGGCCTTCATCAGGGTAGGGAGTTTGATTGACAAGTGTGGAGAACCATTCAAACTCTTCGGTTTTATCGTCATCTAGCCATGATACGACTCCAGGCTGAGCCGTCTTCTTCTTCTTTTTGGAAGGCCTTGATGATGATTTTGGTTTCTGCACTTGTTTGGGTGAGGTGGGTTGTTGTCGGGGCTCAAGGACCTCTTCATCGTCACCACCCGTATACTCAAAGTAATCACCTGTTTTATGAGTCAGGGGTGGTAACTCGGAATCGCCCCGAGGTTTATCAGTAGAAGACCGAGGTGGAGGAGACTTATGTTGAGAAGAAGTCCGTGGTGGAGGAGGTGGCATAGAAGTAGATTTACCAGACTGCTTCTGACGTTTAGGTGCAGAGTCCTTATCCTTATCATCGTCATCTCTTGGTCGTTTGGGTTGATCGGCTGACTCCTTGCATGATGATCTGAGTTGAAAATCAAGTAGAATTTCGAAAAATTTAGCTTCATCCGAAGTAAACGTTCCAGATCGCTTTGACATTTGCATCACAAGTTTAGCGATTAACTCAGATTCAGAGAGATCAACTTCTTTGGCCATTGTATGTTTAACCAATGCTACGATGTTAGGGGTGAGTTGTCTGGAAAATACTTCTCTAGTCACACCGGGGAAATTGTCGAGAAGAAACTTGTGGGTATGATCTCTTGCTGTCTTCTCCAGTTCCTTTTGGACTTTAGGAACGATATCCTGAAGGTACTTGTTAGTGTAACCTTCGATCATTTCGTTCAGTTCCTCTTTTTGATGACTCTTCATGAACTTCTGAACAAATTCCCTTTCTTTCTCCATCTTGTCTATCTCATCATTTAAGTACTGAATTTGGTCAGCAAACCAATTCATTTTTCTGTAAAGTATGTCCTTCTTTCTGATTTGTTGGACAGCTTTCACAATCTTTTTATGAGTCTGAGAAATCCAAGATTTAGGTGGTTTCTTCACGGATTTGGATGATGATCTGGTTGACTTTGTTGATGGTGGTTGTGATGAATGAGACGAAGAATCCGATGATGAGGAGACATGAGGAGACTTCATGTCCTTAGGATTTTCTGAGGTTTTCTCCTTTGAGTGTGTGGGACTGTCTAGAAGAAACTTTGTATAATCATCCTCGTCATCTCTAGACTTTTCATTCTCAGTTTCCAGTTTCTCAAAATCATACACAATAGTATCCTCCACATGCTGTTGTTGTTGCAGAAGAGTGGTGGCACCAGATCCCTTACCGGGTTGATTAACCGTATCAGGATCTGGTGAGGAGTGGGCAGCACCACTTGATCCTCCGGGGCCACCCATTTGATGTTTAGCAAATTCTTCGGCCTTATGAATGTGTCTGACTTTGTGAAACTTCTTTCTGTATGATTGATCCAGTTGCTCTTCATCATCTTCAGAGCTTTCATCCTGTGACACAAGTGCAGGAGTCTTGCCTTTTCCTTTATTAGTTTGAGGACTTGGAGGTTTTGGTACTGAGGGATTTTCGTCCTTTGCAGTTTCAGAGTATGTGATCTCTTCATCTGTGTCAGTAGCCTCAGAGTCCTCGTCCCTGAGCTGTCTTTGCGGTTCAGGTGAAAGGATTGGAGTGGCTTCCTGAGAAGGAACTTTTTTCTTAGTGGTAGGTTTCTGCTTTGGAATAGGTTTCTTCTTTGGAGCATTCCTCTGACTGTCTGAACTTGTGACACTTCCAGCACTTCCTTTTCTGGTTCTCCTTACAGGTGTTCCAGAAGATTTTTCGTCGAGATGACCAACTTTGCCTTGTCTGACTGCTTCCAGATACCTTTTGTACGATTCGAGCTTTCTGACATCTTCAGTTAGAAGGAAATCTGGCAGCACAGCAGCTTGTTTCTTTGTAGACGTTTCCTTGATTCTGACAGATAGAATAGGTTCCGTCAACATGTCGTGATTGTCGGGGTCATTGAGCCTCTTGGGAATGTCAGGATGAAGTCCAAGTGCTCTCTGGATCAACAATTTAGTATATCTGATGTAGGGAATCTTTGAGCCAAGTTTGTTGAGAAATGACATCATGTCATCCCAAATCAGAGCTTCGATAGCAATGTGTTTCTTGTTGACCAATGCCCAGAATATTTGCAGTTCCATGAGCTTAGGGTGCTCATAGCCGCTGTCACGACCAGAAACAGACTTGGTGATAATCATGTAGAGAGTTCTCCAGGGTTGAGGAATACTCTTAAGCTCTACGTGAGAATGCTTGGTGATTATTCCTGTAGCCTCGTCATAACCGATATTGATTAAGAATTGGAGAGTGAGCTCTTCAGCAGGTGTGGCATATAGTTTGGTTGGATCGACATCAGGAATTAGGAGAACAGCCCTTAAGTCTGCAGGTGTAATGGTGACTTGTTTGTGATTCAGAGTCACCGTCACAGCAGTTTGTCCTTTGACCCTTTCCATAGTGTTCCAGAACTGTTGGATGTAGATCTCAGGAATAGTTGCAGAGTGTGTAAGCATGTTCTGATACGGATGAGTCCTCAGAATGTCAATAGCAATTAAGCACGAAGATTCTGAGCAAGTGAGGGTGTCAAAGTCAACACGGAGATTATTCTTTCCTATCTTCATTGGATAGCCATGAGGATAGATATCAGCAATGGAGAGAACTTCAGGTGCATCCACATTCATTTGTTCAGCCATGTCGTGATCTGAAACAACATTAGCCAAAAGAACCAACATATCGAAAGACATAATGTTAGTCAACAGAAGGTCTTATTGTCTAGTTATTGAATGTACAGTGTCAATGATTGTTACGAGTCCTAAGTCACTTGTATGTTCAATAGTTCAATGATGTCGTGAAATGTTTCGTGAGTTAGTTAACTTTAAGTTTTAAAGTGTATTTTATCACTTATTGTTCACAACATATCAAAACATATCAAATGATTTCAGTTTATTAGTGACATTTTAGGATTCGTGATGATATGATTAGTTTATTTACAAGTTTGTACACGTAACAATTCATAACGAAGGTATGATCTCGGCTTATGCGTAGGATTGGTAAAGTTATGCGTAGACAGGAATGATATATGCGTAGGCGTAAACTTACGCGTAGAATCCTAACTTACGCGTAAGAAGTATTACGCGTAGGAAAAGGAGACCTTATGCGTAGAGCTTATGCGTAGGCATATATTAACCTTACGCGTAAGGTTACTCGTAAGAGTTGACCTTATGCGTAGAGGTCACTATTTACGCATATCCTTCACAGGATACGCGTAGTCCCATATGTAGAACCTTATGCGTAGAAGCTACGCGTAAGACTAATCTTACGCATAACAAGCTACGCGTAAGGTGATCCTTATGCGTAGATTAACAACAACCTTGATTCTGAAATTTACGTGTTGCAAGCCTGAAATAAAGCATCATATCATCAAAGTTAAACACATAACATTTGTTTAAGACAAATCAAACCACATTTACACAGTTGAACAGTTACGCGTAGAAAATCTTACGCGTAGACTAAACCCTAATTCTACGCGTATGAAATCTAGCCATGGATTATGCACCAAAGTTTTTCTGGTATATCATAGAAGTTGTGAGAGCATGTAGACCAAGTTTTAACACTTTTTATGCAGTGAATCAAAAATACCCAATTTTAGAACATTAAACCCTAATTCCTAATTCTGAATCAATTAAGGTTTCTGGGTTGTTATAAGGCATGGATATCATCAATTCATCATCACATAAGCATAACACAACAACCTTTTTCACCAAATCACTTCACATTCGAAAATACCCAATTCGACTCATAAACCCTAATTTTCAAAAAATCATCAATTCGTGTTTCTGGGTTCGTTTTGAGGATAGAAAAAGTATCAGTGATGTTGTTAAAACATTTTGAAACTATCGTTTTAGTCACAAACACACAAAATATGATCATGTGTTCTAACCCTTATGCGTAAAACACAAAAGTCATTGAATCTTAAGTTTTAACCGTTGGATTCTCATGAAATTTAAAACCATTGTTTAAAAACTTGTTAAGAACACAAAACCACTTACAAATTGAAGATCAGATAACCGGATTTGAAGAATGATTTTTGTGCGTAGGATTTGTATGGTTATGAGTAATAAATGTGAGGATTAGGTTAGGTGGAGGTGTTTTTATTAAAAGTAACTTTAAGCTTTTGGCAGTTTTAGTCCCTCCACCTTTTCCATTTTCATCCAAAGCTTTTTAACTTCCATTTTGGTTACCAAACGAAGATTTTAGGAAAGAAACTTGACGACACTCCCCCTCGACTTGAGAAAATAATGAGAGGTTATTAATTAAAGTCCGAGGAGTGTCTTTGAACCAGGAAATGTACCACCATTTGTAAAAGATTCAACCGAGATAAGATAACATGCAAGTACACAGATGTTTTGAAGCAGTTAATAGATTATTTTCTCCCCCTCAACACTTGATCGGAAAAATACTGAATTTTGAGAGATTAAAGTGTTGACGGAAGAAATGTACTTGCCATGTTGAAAGAAATATAGATTAGGAGAATATTTTTGTTGTTTTATCGGATTTTATATTTTTGTATTTTGTTTTTGAAAAAATTTATTTACAAAAGATGTTTTGGTGTTTGACAGGTTTTTAAGACTGTTTTAAGAGGTCATCCAATTCCTCTTGAGTCAAACACCTCATACCAATTCGGTGGACCAACTCATTGAACCTAGCGGGGGGCAAGGCTTTGGTGAGCAGATCTGCCAATTGGTATTCAGTACCCACAAAGTATAATTCAACGGTACCCTGTTCCACGTGGTCCTTGATGAAATGATAGCGTAGATCGATGTGCTTTGATTTCGAGTGCTGAACAGAGTTGCACGAGATAGCAATGGCACTCCGATTGTCGCAGTACATCGGGATTCTGTCAAATACGTAACCATAGTCTTTGAGTTGTGTTCTCATCCAGATGACTTGAGCACAACACGCGGACATGGCTACATATTCTGCTTCGGTTGATGACAGCGATGTACAATCCTGCTTCTTTGATTGCCAAGACACCAGTTTATCACCGAGAAATTGTAGAGCTCCTGAAGTACTTTTTCTTGAGTCTAAGCATCCTGCGTGATCAGCGTCTGAAAAAGCGATTAGTTCAAAACCAGAATCCTTTGGATACCAGATCCCCAAGTTAATGGTTCCCTTGATGTATCGGAGGATTCTTTTAGCCTCAGAGAGGTGGGTTTCAGTTGGTCGCGACTGATAACGGGAGCATAGATAAACGGCAAAGACAATATCAGGTCTGCTAGTTGTTAGATACATGAGAGACCCAATGATACTTCGGTATTTGGTAGGGCAACCAATTTCCCATGTAAATCAGCATCTAATTTCTTGGTATGAGCCATTGGTGTGGCATAAGAGTCACAGGTTGTCATTCCAAATTTGTTTAACAGTTCAAGGGCATATTTGGACTGACTCAAGAAAATACCACGGGGTGATTGATGAACTTGCAGTCCTAGAAAGAACGTAAGTTCACCCATCATGGACATTTCAAAATTTTTCTTCATTAGTTTTGCAAAAGCGTTTGAAAACTTTTTATGTGTTGACCCAAAAATGATGTCATCCACGTAAATTTGAACAATTAAGATGTGTGCCCCGTGATATTGTATAAAAAGAGTTGGGTCAACCGAGCCTTTGGTGAAATTATTGGCAATGAGGAAAGATGATAGCTTATCGTACCATGCCCGAGGGGCTTGTTTGAGACCATAAAGAGCATTGTTCAGTTTGTAGACATGGTTCGGGAACTCAGGATCAACGAATCCATCTGGTTGGCTGACATAGACCGTTTCTTTAAGTTGTCCATTGAGAAACGCCGTTTTGACATCCATCTGATAGACCGTCATATTCATATGAGCTGCGAACGCGAGAAATATCAGAACAGCCTCAAGACGAGCAACCGGAGCAAAAGATTCTTCAAATTCTATTCCTTCTTCCTGACAATAACCCTTAGCAACGAGTCGTGACTTGTTTCGGATGACGTTCCCTTCAGCATCCAATTTGTTTTTCCAAATCCATTTTAGACCAATGACGTAGACCCCTGTTGGTCTTTCAACCAGTTCCCATACTTCAAGACGTTTGAATTGGTTGAGTTCTTCCTGCATGGATTCAATCCAGTTGTCTTTTGTCATTGCGTCTTTAATGTTTTTAGGCTCAGATTGGCAGACAGTGAGTGCATAAATGCAATGTTCACCATCTGTGTGAAGACGTTGTCTTGTAACGACTGGTTGATTCGGGTTGCCAATAATGTTAGCCAGAGGATGGTCTTTTGTCCATCGGTGTGTAGAGGGTTGATGTTGGTATACATTGTGCAGATTCTGAGGATTCAAATGGTTTTTTGAAGATTCCGCGACATCTGGTGCAGCAGTCTCATTAGCAAAAGGGTTGAAGAACGCATTTGGATCAAAATCTGCAGGTGGGGGTACTTCATTCAGAATATCATCAGCTGGTTCATCATTGTTGGAAGCGGTGTGTTCAACTGTTGTGTTGGAGTTAACTGGTGTAGGTGCATCTTCAACAGTAGTTGTTGTAGCAGGTGTATCAGGTATAGGAATATTATCAGGTTGTGCAGCGGAAACAGCGGATACACCTGGAGCACGTTCATCAATATCGTCACAGAACAGAGGAGCAAATAACCTTTACATTTGATGACGAGTTAGCTGAGGGCTTTCTTCAGCTGATGATTGGGGTTGAGGGAAGTTTAAACGGTTGTGACCGGGTTCTAAGCTGTTATACTCAGAAGCCATTTCCGTGAGTTCATCGAAATGAGCATGAATCGTTTCCATTACCTCCTTAGTTTGACGATTCCAGATGCGGAAACCTTTAGAATTGTCACAGTATCCAATAAAGACTCCAATATCAGCTTTGGCTTTGAGCTTTCCAAAATCATCACGATCATTATTCGGATAGCAAAGGGATCCAAATACATGAAAGTGTTTGAGGTTTGGTTTATAGTTGTGGACAAGCTCGAAAGGTGTTTTGTTGTGACATTTTGTGATCATAGAACGGTTTTGAGTATAGCATGCAGTAGATACAGCTTTTGCCCATAAGTAATCTGGAAGTTTAGCATTGATTAACATTGTTCTTGCAGCTTCCACTAACGTTCGGTTTCGTCTTTCAACAACTCCGTTTTGTTCAGGTGTACGTGCAATAGATGTTTGATGCTGAATTCCCACTTTCTCATAAAATTCACGAAGAGTTTTGTTAACAAATTCAGTTCCTTTGTCTGTTCTGATGATTCTGACGGTGTTGCGGAGCTGAACCTGTATCTTTGTGAGAAAGGTGATGATCATTTGTGGAGCTTGGTCTTTGCTACGAAGAAAGTAGACCCAAGTCCATCGTGAGTAGTCATCAACAATTACTAAGATGTAGCGTTTGCCATTGATCGTTTGCACGCGCATCGGGCCACACAAATCCATGTGAAGAAGATGAAGCACATGCTGAGAGCTGTGTTCCACCTTTGAAGGAAAATGATCACGAGTGCTTTTCCTTTGTTCACAAGCTGAGCAAAGGTGATCTTTTGAATACCGGAATCGTGGGAGTCCTTCAACGAGTTTGTGTCGAGCAAGGTTGGTGATGGTTTGAAAGTTTAGATGTGAGAGACGACGGTGCCATATCCAGGATTTTGTAGATGTTGCCTTTGAAAGTAAGCAAATGGGAGAGGAAGCAACCATGTCTTGCATAGAGATAGTGTAGAGACTAGAATTACACGAGCCAGACATAAGGTCATTTCCATGTAGATCACGAATGAAACAAGTTTTCTCCCTGAAAGCAACCTCCAAATCTCCATCACAAAATTGACCTACTGAAAATAGATTGTGACCGAGGCCTTCCACATAATAAACCCTGCTGATTTCGATGTTCCCATTGACATAATCTCCGTAGCCCATGATAGCTGCGAAGTGATCGTTCCCGAATCTGACAGTGCCAATGAACTTTGCAATAAAGTTTGATAACAGTTTAAGGTTGCCTGTCATGTGTCGGGAACATCCGCTATCAACAATCCAGAGAATGATCTGTATCACCTGCATTACACACAGACGACACAGATGGAATAGAAGTAGATGTGGAACCCGAAATGTTAGAGGGTTCCGAAGCAGATGTGTTAGACATACACACATTGATAATTTTAGGCATCCATTTAAATCCTAGTGTGTTATATATCCATTTCTGCCATCTATAACTACTCTTTGCTTTAGTCTTAGTGAAAGCACTAGGTGGTACTACATTCTTAGGAGGTGATGCGGGAGCTATTGTGATAGCAATGGTCGCCTTAGAATCTAAAGAAGGCGGTCTACCAAGCACAGACTTAGAATGATTAGTGGGCCTAGAGGTATTCCGATTCTTAGGATTTCGTAATCGAGAGATTATGGCTTTAGCAACACATTTGTCATGACAATCAGAATTCATACTCTTCCGACAAATAACACAAGGTGCATCAGACTGAATATCAAAAGTACTTAATGGTTTAGCATTCGTTACATCACTATTTGTATTACATTTGCCAGACGCAATATCTATAGTGGAAGCAACATGAGTTTTATTCAGAGTCCTAGGGTGTTCTTCTACTTTAGCATTCCTTATTGATCTTTTCTTAGGTCGCAACTTCCTATTCTTCGTTTGAGTGCTCCTAGGTTGTGAAGTGCGGACGTTTGGAAAAGATGCAACTATTCCTGTTTCAGTAGAGGAAAACACATTAGCAACTTGTGGTTTGGCAGTGGGAATTCTAGGTTCACGATTACTAAGTGTGACTGGTGCTAATCTCTTAATCACAGTAGGCGGAAGTTGTTCATACTTTCCTAACATTTCCCGTAACTTAAAGATGGTGTGAATCAGATCTTGATTTTCAGAACGAATATTACCAGCAAAATTCATGACTTCTCTTGTGTGAGCAAGATATTGATCAAGTTCGTTTGATGCTTCAAGTCGAGTCTTTTTGAGTAAATCAAATATGACACCATATTCCTGTTTAACTTGTAAAAGTTCTTGTTCATATTTTGAGATTTGACTTTTCAAAGACACGTTTTGATCATCCAGTTGCTCAATTTTAGGATCAGAAGATTTTGCACTCAACTGAGCAATTTTCTTTTGAAAACTGAGTTGATGGTTGTGAATATCTTTTTCACACCAATGAAGACGACGTTTTGCATTGTAAATTTCAGTGAGTAATCGTTTATTTTCAGCTTTTAAAGACTCGATCTGAAGCACATTATCGGTGTTCTCAACAGTTACAACAGTTTCAACAATATCAGCAGAGATGTAATCAGATGCAAATGGCAAAGCATGAATTAACACAACATTATGGATATCAGCACAGATAACATCTTCCAAGAGTCGATCAACATCTTTTCTCAATAGTTTCTTTTTGCGTTTTGTGTTAGAAATAGATGTTTATGTTTTCTCGAAAACGTTTTTCATTACCCCAAGTTCCTTATGAAAATCCTTTTCCCAGGCAATTGCACAACTTTTCAAGTTTTTAACATTAGGTAAAAGATTTTTCTGAAAAATGTCTCTTTGTTCTCGCGCCAGATGCGATTGAAAATGTTCAACTTTGATTTCAGATAGATATTCTATCTCATGTTGTAAAATTTTGAGGTCAGCCATGAAAATGTCAAAATATCGAAGAATTTTTCGATTTTCAAGTTGTGAGTTTACTTCACTAATGGAAGGTAAAGGACCATAAGTTTGTGCAAAGTCTGTTTTGGGATTAACAGTAGAAGACTCAGGTGTTTTGATGATAACCCTTGGTGTGTTAGTAGAATCCGTTGGTGTGACGAAAGTGACCGCGTTTTTATAATTAAAAGGTTTGTTGTAAACAACATTTTTTAATTTTGATCGACTCTCGTCTTCTGCATCTAATTCCTCTTGACGATGATATTCAACAACACTCATGACAGTATTATCAATTTTGTATTCTGCACTGGAAACTTCAGGAGTTGGTTTGAATGTTTTTAGTGAAAGCTTTGGTTTGTAATCAGCTAGATTTTTTCCATATCGTTTTGGATTGGGTTTTAAGGTAAACTTTTCAATAGCTGTTACGGATTCACCATGTTTGTAAACAACAGTTTTAAACTCTTTAAGTTTGTTTTGCAAGCCGATGATTTCTTCAAGAAGGTCATCTACCCGATTCGTTGAATGCTTTTTGTATGCGGAGAACTGTTTTTGACAATTTAACAACTCAGCCTTAGCTTTTTGATTGTCCAAGGTGATAGCGTTAATTTGTTTTTTATGTTCGTGTTTCAGTTGTTCTAATTCAGACAACAAAGCATTCTTCGAGGCGGCTAGATCACGCATCTGTCTCTCTAAATATTTTTCGTTTTGATGAGATTTTGCAAAAGCGGCTTCAAAACCTTTTTCACGGTTGTCTTGAGTTTTGAAAAAGTTGAGTTGCATTTGTAAACATTCAAAATCCTTTGTTAACAATGCATTTTTACTTTTTAAGGACTGATTTAATGCATAACATTCCTCCATTTTGATTTTATGGTCTTGAATTAACTGAGCAAAATCCGGATGAGGCAACAGATCATCTTGTTCAACGTGAGTCTCAACATGATCATTCTTTAGATCCACAAGTACGACCACGGAGTCAATTTTATTATCAAAGGAAACCATAAGGTCATCTTGATCGTCAAATGTAACGACAGGGTTAACTTGAAAGTCATCAGAAAGAGATGTAGAAGACTCATTTTGAACAGTCTGATCCGTGCCGGATTCAGATATTGGCGGTGATATTAGTTCAGATATGATGATGGTTTGTTCGGGTACCTGAGACAAGCCATCAGTGTCATACACTGGGCCTGTATCACTCATGTGCAGCTCATGCATATTAGCCATCAACATAACAGCTGCATTGGCCTGCAAGTCTTCCATATCATCATCTGAGTCAGCATCTGCCATAAAGCTCTGTTCTTTGTCTGTGAGAGATCCACCAGCTTCATCCTTAAGAGCCAAAAGTAGAGCCTCTTTGAAATAAGCACTGCCCCTAGTCCTTGGCTTTGGGCATGCATTAGCCAGGTGTCCCTTCTCATTGCAGTTGTAGCATCTAAGACCATTTAACCGATTTTGAGCATTTCCCTGTTCCACCACTTGAGCTCTGTTGTTATTCCTACCCACAACATTAAACCCTTGACCACCACCCATCTGACGACCATAATCACGATTCTAAACTTCAACACGTCCATTGTTCACAACAGCTTGAGTTCGTGTGTTAGATGAGGAACGAATACGATTGTTGGATTTGTTGGTGTAACGGCCAAAAGCATTAGCAATCATCACAAATCCTTGTTGCAATGCTTCGAATGGATCGATTTCCTCAGTCGCTTCACTGATATATGCTTGATCATTGTTGCTGTATGGAACCAATTGATTTTGTTGAGGTTGTTGCTGTGAAGGTGTGTTAGAAGCAGTTGGTTGAGTTGCCGGTTGAGAGGGATAATTATGTTGAGCATACAAGGCAAGTTGTTGATTGTCCGGTTGTGACTGTTTCGCAATTTGAGCACGGAGAATCCTTTCCCGATCAACTTCCTTTTCATGAGGCTTCAAGTAATCGTACAACAATCCATAAGTAGAATGATGTATATTCTTCGCTTGACGGAGAAAAATGACATACTTCTCCCATTCAGGACCAAGACTACTCAGGAACTTAGTATTCACTGCAATTCTTGGCATGATGATGTTGTGTTTATCCAAATCATTGATGATGTCTGAAAATCGATGATGATAGGACTCTAGTGTCTCTCCAGGTTCAATCATGAAGTGTTCATAAGCCAAGTAAATTTTGGATTCCAAATCCTCCTAATTGAGAACAGATCCTTCCATAAGAAGACGAATATGATCCCACATTTTTTGTGCAGTCTTTTGAGCATCAACACTACGAAGAATTGGGTTTGGTAATCCTAAGAGGATGTATTCCATTTCAAGTTCATCAGCTTCATAGTGTAGAAGTTCTGTAGGATTTAAATCTGCAACAGTAGCAATGTTGGTTTGTTCATCTCTTGGTGGAACAGCGGTTGGATCTCCGGGTACAATGACAGTAGGCATCTCAAATGGACCTTCCAAGATAACCTTCTTTAAGAACTTTCCATGTGGCTTCTTTAGATCACAAAACCTAAAGAACCTTATCACCCATTGATCGTAGTTTCCTGGAGTGAGCATTGGAGGTCTATCAAGTGATCCAGCTTCATGAATTGATTGTTGGCTGCTTAAAGCTTCACACATCTTTGCAAACCAAGTGGGTTCCTTCATAGTGCTTCGTGATGGATGTTGATTGAAATCGTTTGTGTAGGGTAGAGCTTGAAGACTTGGTGGTGGTTGAACCATTTGTGGTTGTGGAATTGCACCCATTTGTGGAGTATGTTGCTGGTTAAATTGTTGTTGATAAATTGCTTGTTGTTGATTCCATTGTTGATGTTGTGGAGTTAATTGTTGTTGTTGTTGATGAT
>BPTQ01000002.1:13812360-13825773 GCA_019973895.1 Chrysanthemum seticuspe | reverse complement strand
GAAGTAGAGAAAGAAATATTGAACACAAACATTTTGATCACTGGATTGTCACCATAGTTAGCCGTTTATCAACCCACATGAGCAAACAAAAACTTAAAAAATTAAAACCCAGAATGCGCATTCCAATTGCGTATGAAAACGAGAAAATTTTTGAACAAAAAACGTGAAAAATTAGGTTCTAAGAACATGAAAGTTGTAAAATTCCACAATTTTATGAACAAAATCCGTTTTTCAAAGTTTGAAATACACACCTAGTAACAAAAACTTGATCAAAGATAAGCACACACATAAAGATGCGTATTGACAAAACTCACGAAACCTAGTAGTTCAAAGTGTGAAAACACAATAAAACCACAATAACTTCGATAAAGATTTTAGGGTTTTGATACGCGTAGGATTACTCGTAATTTTGATTTTGCCCAAAATTGTTTCTAAACCAGTTTTTGTGTGATGAAATAGCTTCAATAACACCAAAATAACACAAAAGTGTGAAACTTGATGATCCAAAGCACTCAAAACAGTTATGCGTAGAAATACACACACGAATAGAAACTAGTTCAAAAACAATGATCCACACATAAAGTTTGAAACTTTTTGCCTAAAACAAGTATTTTAACACCTTAAAATGTTGAAAGTACAAGAATCTTGGATTAAAAAGTGCAAAAAACAAGTTTTTAAAAGAGCAAAAGTATGCGTTAACCTTACGCGTAAGACCCAAAATTAAAAAATTCAAAAACAAACGAGTACACCCAACTATTTGCCGATTGATACCACTGTTAGGTCACTAGTTTTACAAACACAAGTTATAAAGAAAGAGATGAAGGCGGATGAACAAGTATCAAACACAAACACACACAATATAGTAAACGGTTTAGGCGTAGTGAGAGTGAAAGAAGAAAACTTGAACAACCAACCCTCAAATGAGGGTTTACAAGATTATTTATAGGAGGGAAGCTAGGGCAACACTCCTAGTTCCCATCCTTTCTTATGTGGGATTGGGCCTAAGCTTATGGGCCTTCTACATAAGCTTGACCTTAAACAAACATAAAGGCCATAATAAAACTACCTATTACATATGAAATATAAATACTTGAAATACTGTTTAGGAGTGATTCCAACACCTCGTCACAAGTTTCTCGAAATGGTACATTTACAGACATTGATTCCTCGTCAACTCAATGGTTTCAACTGAGTCGAGCTCTTTTGAGATTCAAACAACGATCCTTAAACTTTTTAATCACGCCTTTTCCCCATCAAAAATAGCATATTCGTGATATTTTTCATATCAACGGATTAAACAACATTTTTAGAATCTTTTGGGGAGACAAACGGATTTGATTTAAGCATGAATTTGGAACATTTTTGTTTTATACTCCCCCTTTAATAAAGCATAATCAATTAAAGGGTTTTAGAAGGAGTTATCTTGAGCACAAAATATTTTGAAAATCTTTTTGAACAATCTTGAAAAAGGTGCTCAAGATGATGATGATTTCTCACCAGTTTTAAATGAGGTGCACTGAAGCGTACACTAGATTTTTCTTTAAAAACACGAGTTTTGATTTGAAATAATCAAAATTCATCATTTTTTTCCGGGTTTCGTACTGAAGTATACGAAAGCCATTTTTGAAGAAATTTTGAGAAACATGTTTTAGAAAACATTTAAAGAACTCTCGCTCAAGCATCTGTACATGTCTGTATCCTTTTTGAATGACATTTCTAGAAACGTACAGAATATCGATTATACGAGAGACATGTCGTGAGAGGAATATTTTTGGATTTTTGATTTTATATTGTTTTTGTGTTTTCTGAAAGTTTTATATTTTTATGTTTTGGTTTTGTTGGTTTTTCAAACTTTGTATTTTGTTTTTCAAAAATATTTACAGCGAAGCTGTTTTGGAAAATCTTTTTCAAGAAGATTCGAGAAGACGTTCTAACTCCTCAGGGGTTAGGCTTCGCATTCCAATTCGTCGAACTAAATTATCAAACCGTTCTTTTGAAAGGGCTTTAGTAAATAGATCGGCGAGTTGGTAATCTGTCTTCACGAAAAATAATTCAACAGTACCCTCTTCTACGTGCTCTTTGATGAAGTGATAGTGGACACGAATGTGCTTAGTCTTTGAGTGATGAACATGATTGCACGATATGGCTATGGCACTTTTCGAGTCACAATACATAGGTATTTTATCGAAAGTAAAGCCATAATCTGTGAATTGTGTTCTCATCCATAGAACTTGAGCACAACACGCAGATAGAGACACATACTCAGCTTCAGCAGTTGAAAGTGCAGTGCAATCTTGTTTCTTTGAAGACCAGCTTACTAACTTTTCACCCAAAAATTGTGCTCCTCCTGATGTACTTTTTGTTGTAACTTGATCACCTGCGTGGTCCGCATCTGAAAAAGCTATTAGATCAAATCCAGATTCCTTCGGATACCAAATTCCCATGTGAATGGATGTCTTTAGGTATCAAAAGATCCTTTTAAATTCTTTGAGGTGCAGTTCGGTAGGCTTTGCCTGAAACCGTGCTAATAAGCAAATAGCAAAATGAATATCGGGTCGACTGGAAGTGAGGTACATGAGAGAACCAATCATGCTCCGATATTTCTTCGGATCGATGGGTTTCCCAAATAAATCGGCTCCAATTTTTTATGAAGTTACCATTGGTGTTCTCACCGAATCACAATTATCCATACCATGATTTTTCAAAATCTCAGTTGTGTATTTAGCTTGATTTATAAAAATTCCACGTGGGGATTGATGTATTTGTAAACCAAGAAAAAACTTTAGTTCCCCCATCATGGACAATTTAAATTTGCTTTTCATGAGATTTTCAAAATGTTTTGAAAGATTCGGATTAGTGGACCCAAAAATGATGTCGTCCACGTAAATCTGAACAATCAAAATGTCATTGTTGCATTTTCTTGTAAACAAGGTAGGATCAACTGTTCCTTTGGTGAAATTGTTTTGAATCAGGAAAGAGGACAGTTCGTCATACCACGCTCTCGGAGCTTGCTTTAAACCATAGATTGCCTTTTTGAGTTTGTAGCCGTAGTCTGGATGTTCCATGTCTATGAAGCCTTCTTGCTGACTCACGTACACTTCTTCTTTCAGAGTTCCATTCAAGAATGCGGTCTTAATGTCCATCTGATAAACCGTGATGTTTTAGTGAGCTGCATAGGCTAAGAAAATCTTGACTGCTTCAAGTCTAGCTACCGGTGCAAATGACTCTTCAAAATCTATTCCTTCTTCCTGTCTGTATCCTTTGGCCACAAGACGAGCTTTATTGCGAATTACAGTCATTTCTTCATCCCTTTTGTTCTTCCATAACCATTTGAGATCAATGACGCGAATGTCAATTGGTCTTGGAACCAAATCCCAAGAGTCATGTAGACGGTATTGGAAAAGTTCCTCCTGCATTGCTTCTATCCATGCATTGTCTGCCATTGCCTCCCGGATGTTCTTCGGTTCAATATTGCTAATTGAGCAAATGTAAATGCACAAGTCACAATCGGTGGCAAGTTGGTGTCTCGTCTGAATTGACCGTAAAGGTTCACCAATAACTTGTTCAATTGGATGGTCTTTTGTCCACTTCAGAGTAGAAGGATACCGTTGGTTAAACGTATGCGAGTTAGATGGTTCTCGTAAGCTTGAAGATGATTCAGCTGATTCCGTAGCAAACGGGTTTTCAAATAAGTCTTCATCTAACGTTGCATCGTTCTGGTTTTTTGAAGGTTCTTCTTGAAATGATATGTTTTGGTTTTGCTCATCAACTGCTGGTATAACTGTTTCAAGAATAGAATTTGCAGAAGTCGATGTAGATGACGTTGATGGAGTTGGTGCATTGGTTTCTACCATGGTAGATGCATCTTTTGTTGGTGGTGGTGGATGATTTTGAGCAGGTGCAGCGGAATGATGGTTTGATGCATTTGTCGAAGTTCCACCATAGTATTCATCGAACATTAACTAGAAGAAATTCTCCAATTCTTGTTCATGAGGTGTGTCAGCAAAAGTTGATGGAGCTCTTTGCTGTATGAGTCCTGAACTGATGTGTCCAGAAGTCTGCGGGTTTGGTACGGGTTCTAATCTATTTTGATAAGAAGCCATCGGATTTAGTGCGGGTACTAGAGCGAGTCTCTTAGAAGCCATTTGTGAAAGTTCGTCAAAATTCACATTCATCGTCTTCATTATCTTCCTAGTTCTTCTGTTATACACACTGAATGCCCTCTAGTTATCTGAGTATCCAATGAAGATTCCAATATCACCTTTAGCTTTTAGTTTTCCTAGATCTTCTCTGTCATTCGTAGGATAGCCCAAAGCGCCAAACACGTGAAGGTAAGAGATATCAGGTTTTCTGTTGTTCACTAGTTCCACTAGAACAAAAAGTAGATTTGGCCACACCGAATATGTGTGACGATATACATATAGTCACACATGATTTTTCGGCCATGTGTAACTAAAGGTCGCGCGACCATAGGTACTCTATGGTCACGTGTTTGACTTTTTTTTAGTCTCTATTGCAAAAGAGTAACCAAAACCGTAACATGTGTGACTAATTAGGTACAAATTTTGTTGGATTAATCCATATTAGTGACCATAAACATTGTATAGACACACAAAGCATTTTTGTTTTGGGTATTTAGTCACATACAATTAAGCATAAAATGGCCAAAAGTGTTAATAAGTGTGACCATATGTTGTTTAAGGTGAAGAAATATGTCTTTTGTGTGACTATTGATCATCCAATGGCCACTTGAATTTTATGTTTGTGTGGCCTTTTGTAACATTTAGTCACACAAAGCATTTTTGTTTTGTGTATTTAGTCACATACAATTAATCATAAAATGGCCAAACGTGTTAATAAGTGTGACCATATGGTGTTTAAAGTGAAGAAACGTGTATTTTGTGTGACTATTGCTCATCCAATGGCCACATTAATTTTATGTTTGTGTGGCCTTTTCTAACATTTAGTCACACAAATCATGTTTGTTTTGGGTATTTAGTCACATGCAATTAACCATAAAGTGGCTAAAAGTAAGTGTGACCATATGGTGTTTAAAGTGATGAAATGTGTGTTTTGTGTGACTATTGATCATCCAATGGCCACTTGAATTTTATGTTTGTGTTTCCTTTTCTAACATTTAGTCACACAAAGCATGTTTGTTTTGGGTATTTAGTCACATACAATTAATCATAAAGTGGCCAAAAGTGTTAGTAAGTGTGACCATATGGTGTTTTAAGTGAATAATTGTGTGTTTTGTGTCACTATTGATCATCCAATGGCCACATGAATTTTATGTTTGTGTGGCTTTTTCTAACATTTAGTCACACAAAGCATGTTTGTTTTGGGTATTTAGTCACATACAATTAAGCATAAAGTGGCCAAAAGTGTTAATAAGTGTGACAATATGGTGTTTTTAGTGAAGAAATGTGTGTTTTTTGTGACTATTGATCATCCAATGGCCACATTAATTTTACGTTTGTGTGGCCTTTTCTAACATTTAGTCACACAAAGCATGTTTGTTTTGGGTATTTAGTCACATACAAATTAAGCATAAAGTGGCCAAAAGTGTTAATAAGTGTGACCATTTGGTGTTTTTAGTGAAGAAATGTGTGTTTTGTGTGACTATTGATCATCCAATGGCCACATTTATTTTATGTTTGTGTGGCCTTTTCTAACATTTAGTCACACAAAGCATGTTTGTTTTGGGTATTTAGTCACATACAAATTAAGCATAAAGTGGCCAAAAGTGTTAATAAGTGTGACCATATGGTGTTTTTAGTGAAGAAATGTGTGTTTTGTGTGACTATTGATCATCCAATCGCCACATTTATTTTATGTGTGTGTGGCCTTTTCTAACATTTAGTCACACAAAGCATGTTTTTTTTGGGTATTTAGTCACATACAATTAAACATAATGTGGCCAAAAGTGTTAATAAGTGTGACCATATGGTGTTTTAAGTGAAGAAATGTGTGTTTTGTGTGACTATTGCTCATCCAATGGCCACATTAATTTTATGTTTGTGTGGCCTTTTCTAACATTTAGTCACACAAAGCATGTTTCTTTTGGGTATTTAGTCACATACAAATTAAGCATAAAGTGACCAAAAGTGTTAATAAGTGTGACCATATGGTGTTTTAAGTGAAGAAATGTGTGTTTTGTGTGACTATTGCTCATCCAATGGCCACATTAATTTTATGTTTGTGTGGCCTTTTCTAACATTTAGTCACGCATCGAATTAAGCAAACTGTGACAAAAAAAGTGTTAATAATTGTGACTATATGAATCTTTTAGTCACATATAAGAAATCAATATATATCAAAACAAATTCAAATATATAAAAATATATTTAAAATATATTCAAATACAATAAAATTGGAATGTATATAAAATTGTAATGTCGTACATAATAAAATTCTCAATAATTTAACGACTTCTGACTCTTGATCTTCTTAGCTTCCTTTTGCATGGCATCACTAGAGACGTAGCGCTTCGTTTGTAATTTAGGTGCAGTTCTGTTCTCACCAATCAGTTTTATGGTACTTGGTGGTGTTACCTGTAGGAAACAAAAGCCGAGTGTATCAAACACTGAATTAAATATGAAGAATGATATATGTAGGTTTATAAAACACATGCATCTATGTACCTTTTCATCGAAAACCACTTGATCCTTTGGCCATGCATAAAAACCACCTACTGCATCCTTAACTGTTTTGAAACCGTTACTTCCTACATCCGGTATGCATGCGGCATCCACTAAATATTTTTCAACAGACACTCTGTAGCAATCCTTTGGGAGTGGTTTGTTATGAAGCATTTGTTTCCCATCAGTTTTGTACACGGTACCCTCCGCAATAATAGTTGATTTTGTTAGGAATTAGAAATTCCCTGTATTAAAGAGTCGGTCACCTCAAGTATATGTAATCGTTAGAAAGCTCGTAGTCGTAGTAATTCTTAAGTTAAGTAGTATTTAGTTAAGTAACACCGTGGAGGACGGACGGGTCTTTACCCACTGTATGCCTGATCCACAGCCCGATGTGTGGCGATTTATGTAAGACTATAAGTACTCTCTACCTCCCAAGGTAGAGAGTTGGAGCTCATAATAATATCTTTCACTTTCTCTCACTAAGTTCCCTAAACCTCTAACTTTCTCTCTCTAGAATTCCATCTATATGCTACTTTGTGTTATGGTTTGATGTGTATGTGAAAAGTTATATCTTACAATTGGTATCAAGAGCCATGGTTAGATCATATCTTGCACATCTTTGGATTTATAGTGGTTTCTAGGTGGTTTTTGAGTTTGAAAAAGTTTAGTGGTTTTTGCATCATTTGGTTGATTTCTTGTGTTAAAGTTTGAATTTTGTTGGTACTTTTATGTTTAGAATCATCACAAGTGTTTAAGTTTTCATTTGGTAAGCTTGAATCATCTTGGTTGGGTTGTTTTTGGATTGAAAAGTGATGTTTATATGGTTTTTCAAGCTAGCGACTTAGCTCACGGAGTATTTTCTACTTAGCGACTTGCTTTACAAAATTGTAGCGAGTTACAGCTTTAGACTTAGCGAGTTAGATCTAGCGAGTTAAAGTACAAGTAGTGGACTCTCCACTACGAGTAGCGACTTGGTGGTAGCGACTTGGTCTGTAGCGAGTTGCTCTTTAGCGACTTGCATCGTTAGCGACTTGTGTAGCGAATTGCTGCCGAATTTTTGATAGCGACTTGAGTGTTAGCGAGTTACTACTTAGCGACTTACATTTGGCTAGCGACTTGGAACTCTAGCGACTTAGCGTGGTGGCGAATTAAGTGTTAGCGACTTAGTGCATTATTTTCTAGCGACTTAGTGCATTATCTTCTAGCGACTTAGTGCATTATCTTCTAGCGACTTGAGTGATTGTTTACGGTTTTCTCTTGATTTAGTAAAATCCCATGAAAGAATCTATTTCCCGGTTTAATCATAGAGTTATAAAATCCCGTATAATCTGCTAACATGTCTACCAACGTTCCTACTGTCATCTCCACTGTTGCCGAGGATGTTCAAGCAGCTGGCTCAGATACTCATCCACCCATGCTTGACAGAACTGACTACGACTCTTGGGCTCAACGAATCAGATTGTATTTCCTTGGAAAGGAAAATGGTGTCAACATTCTCAAATCCATTGATGAAGGACCATATCGAGTTGAGACGACTAGAGACATACTTGATACTAATGAAGATGGTACTCCTGTTTACGGAATGGACAGACCTAAGATGTATGATGAGCTTGATGATAAGGAGAAAAAGAGATTCGATGCAGATATCAGGGCTTCAAACATTGTTCTTCAAGGTCTTCCTAAAGACATCTACAAGCTGATCAATCATAACACTGAAGCAAAGGCAGTTTGGGATAATGTTAAGATGCTTCTCTCAGGTTCAGAACTGACTATGGAAGACAGAGAATCCCAACTCTATGACGAATTTGAGCACTTCAAGATGAAACCAGATGAGAGTGTCTATGAGTACTATGTGAGATTTCATAAGTTGGTGAATGACATGAGAAACATCAAGATGACTATGCCTAACATTCAGTTGAACTCAAAATTTGTAAACAATATGAATCCCGAATGGCACAAGTTTGTCACCTCTGTGAAACTCACTAAAGGATTGAAGGATACAAACTATGAGCAACTCTATGCCTTCCTCCTTCAAAATGAGAGACATGCCATGTTTGAAAAGAGGATTCTTGATCAGTTCAAAGGTCAGGGAGAAAGAAGGTCTACAAATGATTCAACTGCCTTCTTCACAGATGATGGGACTTCCACCAATGCTTCTCAAGTTGCACCCATGAATGATGATAATCACAAACCCATTTCTGATCCAAGGTTCAAGCAACCTGATGCAAATGCTGTCATGGAACATTTCATCACTCAACTAACACTCATGGTTAAAGAGAACATGACACTTTCACCTCACACCAACAAACTCCACACCTACAATGAGATCCGAACCGCCTCCAATCTTCACAACCATGCTTTGATAAGAGATGGGAAAATTATGGGGCAACCATTTTAGGAAAGACAGTATGATCAGAGAAGAGGTGGAGCTGGGAGAGGTTATGTTGGCAACCAGAATCGAGGAAGAAATGGTAACCAAGGTCAAGCTAAGCCAATCAAATGCTATAACTGTGGTGGTGAAGGACACATTGCAAGGAACTGCACATCTCCAAAGCGTCCACAGAATGTTGATTACTTCAGAGATAAGATGTTGCTGGCACAAGCTCAGGACAATGGTGTTGCGTTGGATGAAGAGGAATTACTGTTTCTTGCTGAGGGCAATGCCAAGACCTATGATGCAGATGTGGATGAGCAGCCTATTCAGGAGATAGGTCACAATCATCAGAACGCCTTTCAAGTCGCTGACTGTGATGCATACGACTCTGATGTAGATGATGGACCTACTGCACACACAATCTTTATGGCTAGCATCTCTCCAGTGGTTTCTCCCAAGGTCTCTTCTTCACCACAAGCTGGCCCATCCAAGGACAAACTCATCTCAGATGTATTAAAACTATACGATGATGCTGATATGCAACAGATGCATGACAAAGTACAATCAACTGAAACTTTTGAATCAAATGTTGAAAATATGGGTAATAACAATATTTTCCCATATGATCAATACGTGAAACAAAGTGAAAGTGAAGTTGTACCAAGTGATGCATCTTCTGCAGTCAACAATGACTATGTCTTTGATGAATACACTGCATGTGCTCCTGATGATTCCATAATTTCTGAACTAAATGCCTATAAGGAACGTGTTGCTATTTATGAACAACGTGCAAAATTTGAGTTGACCACTCGTGAGCAGGAAATGGATGTCCAAGTGAGTACAGTAATTAGAAAAAGTAAGTTTAGAGAAGAAGTATTGAAACAAGAATTAAATTCCTTGCAAGAAAAACTTTCTAAAACAGCTAAACAAAAACAAGAACTTCAAGAAAATGTGAAAATGCTTAAGCAAGAATTTAATGCAAAGGAATCAAAACTCTTGAGAGATTTTTCTAATCTGAAAACTTTGAAAAACAAACTTGAAAACAAGTTGTACATACAAGGAAACACCATTCAGACTGCTCACATGGTCACCAAACATCGAGTCTTAAGCGATAAGCATAGCATTCCCCTTGTTGAGGAACCAAATCCAGAGGTAATTAAAAAGGCTAGAAATGCTCATAAGGTGCTTTATGATGGTGATGAAATCCTTAAGCCTAGGCAGAAACCTAGTTGCGTTGAGTGCACTGAGGAAGATAAGAAATCAAATGAAATCACTAGGGAAAAGATGAATAAGAAACAAAATGATCCTAAATGCAAAGAGAAAAACATAATTATCACTCCTCATGATTACAAGAAGGAAAACTGGATTTCCTTGAACAAGTTTAAGCCTCAGACATTGTTGACTCCCGAACAAGTCTTCTGGAAAAAGGATTTAGATAAACAGAAAGCGGATAATATTGTTGAAACAAACCCTCCCCTTTGGAAAATGCCTAGAGCAACTGTGTATCCTCCTAATACACCAATGCATCTTGTACCTAGAAAAATTGCCACTAAAAGCAAGACACTAATTAGCCAATACGTGATATTTCAACTATTTGTTGATTTTGAGAAAACTTGCAAGAAAAGGATCACACCCACAGGTATAACTGAAGGAGAAAGGGGTTTTGAACAAATGAAAGAATGTTATTTGACTGAGGTCATGCCCTTCTTTAAACTTCTAAAAGATCACTTTGAGAGTCTTAAAAAGGGGATAGAAACTGATATTAAGGGAATGGAAAAGGAATTTGATGCAATGGTTGTTGAAGTTAGTGACTATGAGCGTGCACTGAAATATAATGAGATTGAGAGAAAGAACTTGCATACATTAAATGAGAATCTTATTACTGAATGTGTTGCTCAAGATGTGTTTTTCACTGCTTCAAATTGCTCTATTAATGCTTCCAAATTTCATGAATTATCTGTGGCCCTGAAAGTCTCCCATGATCGTGTCATTGAGCTTGAAAAAACTAATTATAAACTAAATGAGAAAATTGAACTGGATGATCACGACAATTTCGTTAAACATTTTTCTAAACTAGAAGTTGAGCATTTTAATTTACAACTAAAATATCAACATCTTAAAGAAAATGTCAAAACTTCAAATGTCAAGACATCTTCAGATGCTCCAGAGTTTGATGCAGTTTTTCAAATTAACAAACGTGATGAACAGATTCAAGCTCTGTGCAACACGATCAGAAAGTTGAAAGCCCAAATCTCTCAATTAAAGGGTCAAACGAACAATATGACAGGCTCCCAAATGCCTCCTCCTTTAGATTCTCAGAACTCTCAAACGTTTCATCTTCAAAACCTAGTAAATGCTTTACAAAAGGAAAACGAAAGTTTTCTAGAAGAAAATGAAAAGGTTAAACGTCATTTCAATGAGTTGTTTGAATCAATTAAAGTCACTCGTAACAAAAACAACGAACAAATAACTTCATTGCAAAGGGAAATTGAGAATCTGAAGAGTCATGTAAAAGGGAAAATGCCAATGATCAATGAGGAGAATGTTGTATCTAAGGTTCACTCTGGTAATAAATATGCTTTATCTGTGACATATGTCCCCCCTCATCTAAGGAACAACAAACTTGCCATTCAAACATATTTCTCATCCCTTAAGGATTGCTTAGAATGCCTGCATGAGATTGTTGAAGAGGATAAGCTAGAGAAACCTCATGATAATGCAATTGGACATGCATGCTTATATGCCAAACGATCTCAAGAAATCTTAGAATGCTTGATCACAATATGCCCAAAGACATTAGGTGAGAGAGTTAATCCTTTGATTCCATGCTCAATGCCTAAGGCCAAATATGATATGCACTCGATTCCCAATGTTTTGAATGTGAGCCGTAGTGTACCCTTGAGTAGTTCAAATTCTAGATCTGTCAATGCTAGGAAAGAGAACTCAAATGTGCCTTCTAGGAGTACTAATCTCAGTACTTCTAGTTTTAAGAAAGTGAACCTTAGTGCACCTGCATGTAGTTCAGATCCCAACACATCTAAACAGGTGGTGCAAAGAGCAGTAAAACAAAATAATGTTCCCATTCCCTCTACAGGAGTAATCAGTGACATTAAAGGGAGCAGGTCAAAGTCTCAAGACAATACAAGGAATGATAGGACCTCGCAAGCTAAGAATGTGCACTGGAAAAAAGTAGAAGAACAATCTAGGAACTTTAAGTTTGAATCGAATAAAACGAATAGTGTTGATTCTAGTATTAGCCATAGGCGTACTGTAATTAATTCGAATTCTGATACTATTTGCAAACCTTGTACTAGTGACTGCTTGAATTCTGTTTCTAATCATGAATGTGATGTTAATGTTCTACCTAATGATGTTAATCGTCCAGTTAATATTGTTAATGCTAAAATTCATGCTAAGAAGGCTAAAAGGCAAAAACGAAAGAAAGTTAGAAAACAGTGGAAACCCACAGGAAGAACATTCAGTAAAATAGGCTTCTATTGGATACCTGTTGGTCATAAGACTAATCAATTAATGCCCACTAGAAAATGGATGCCTACTGGTAGAACTATTCCCTTAAGAAGTGATCACACTGTGAACAGGGCGAATACCGACACTAGTACTGCATCTATTCACAATGATTCCATTGCCTCACTTTCTGATATGAATGATTCTATTTCTAATGTGGGTGTTCCAACCATTGTAACTAACCAAATGGAACCCATTCTTGCATGGGGATCCCAATTATCCAGTTATCCATTCTTGTCTGTGTTCAATTGCAGATCGTTCAAATCGTTCTGTGGTACCTGGACTCAGGCTGTTCCAAGCATATGACTGGAGACCGGTCAAGGCTCATGAACTTCGTGAGCAAATTCATCGGGACTGTTAGATTTGGTAATGATCATTTCGGTGCTATTATGGGTTATGGAGATTATGTTGTTGGTGATAGTGTCATCTCCAGAGTGTATTATGTGGAAGGTTTAGGTCATAATCTGTTCTCTGTTGGTCAATTCTGTGATTCTGATCTAGAAGTAGCCTTCAGAAAACATACCTGCTTTGTTAGAGATCTTAATGGTAAGGAACTGTTGAAAGGAACTCGTGGCTCAAACCTTTACACCATCTCTATCGATGACATGATGAGGGCCTCTCCAATCTGCTTGTTATCTAAGGCTTCAAAAACAAAGTCATGGTTATGGCATCGTCGTCTCAATCACTTGAACTTCGGCACCATCAACGATCTTTCCAGAAAGGACTTAGTTGTAGGTTTACCTAGACTAAAGTATGAAAAGGATCATCTTTGTTCAGCATGTCAATTGGGAAAAAGCAAGAAGTATGCCCATAAACCCAAACCTACTAACTCTTAATACTGGATTTGGAAGGTGTATTATGTGAGACCTC
>BPTQ01000002.1:13781392-13804003 GCA_019973895.1 Chrysanthemum seticuspe | reverse complement strand
CGTATGTCACCCATTTCTGGGCAGGCAGGAGGTGCCACAATGAATTGATTTATGATGAATTGAATTCTTAATGATGCTGATGCTCGAAAGATTGCTAATGTATATGAACTCCACTGGCTCAACATCACAAAGGATGTCACAGAGATTTTTGATAGCTGATGATCTCAAGTGCTGGCTCAAATTTATTATCACATGGATCAGTAAAAGACCTCCACTTGGAATAACCAAACATGCAATGTGAAGAATCAATGACTACGAGCTTAGAAGCAAAGGACTACATCAAGAATGCAAGAACAATTTTTAATGTAATATCTATTTGTATTCAATGTAATTTTGGTACATGATTGAGGTGACCTCCCTTAGGGGGAGATTGTTAGGAATTAGAAATTCCCTGTATTAAAGAGTCGGTCACCTCAAGTATATGTAATCGTTAGAAAGCTCGTAGTCGTAGTAATTCTTAAGTTAAGTAGTATTTAGTTAAGTAACACCGTGGAGGACGGACGGGTCTTTACCCACTGTATGCCTGATCCACAGCCCGATGTGTGGCGATTTATGTAAGACTATAAATACTCTCTACCTCCCAAGGTAGAGAGTTGGAGCTCATAATAATATCTTTCACTTTCTCTCACTAAGTTCCCTAAACCTCTAACTTTCTCTCTCTAGAATTCCATCTATATGCTACTTTGTGTTATGGTTTGATGTGTATGTGAAAAGTTATATCTTACAGATTTCTTTAAGTGCCACAGTCTGCAGTTAATTACCTAAAAAGATACTTTGTTGCATGTATATATGTATCAGTAATTAATTAAACTAAAGAACATATGAAAATGTTTAAATACATATTTGTGGTAGTACTATTAATGGAGACTCATTTTCTTGTGATTCGGAAAGTTGACGTGAAGAATCCTTTCGTTTTGATCTAGTCGATTTCTTAGATGCGACAGATTTAACAGTTTCCTATATATATAATACACGGTAAATAATACGTGTATGTAGAATTCAAAAATACCAGGGGGATGATTTATTACTTACACTTATTTCCATTTCTTTTTCCAAAGTTGTAAGTCCATTAGACTTCTCAATGCTCGCAATTTTCTCATGTCCAGCAACACGTGTTCCGGCATCCTCATCAGCACTGCTATTTAAAAGATTAATGTTCACCGAAGACACCTGAAATATAAATTGTTTAAGAAGACTGCAGCAGTATTTAAAAGGGTAAAAAAAAGATGGAATGTTACTTTCTTATGTCTTACTTCCGTTTGTGTCAATGAAGTTGAAGTTGACTGCAACTGCCCCCTTTGTGCAGCCAATTGTTTCATCAAATCCTGTATTACCGCCTCTTTTTCTTGACGTTGGCACCTCTCATTATCAAGTTCACTTTGAAGTAACACCACTCTTTCATCAGATGCTTGTCTGATTTGAGGCAGATCAAAATACCTCTTGTAGGTTACTCCACCTCCCACTCCTCTCGCATATCCTCCTTTTTCCTTACCTAATACAATTGTCATGGCATCAGTGCCATGATCAAGCTTCAAGATTCCTTGTTTGATCTTGTCTTCCATTTCTTTCTGCACACACAATATGGGAAATAAGTTATTTAATTCTACCCGTATTAACTTGTAACTAAAAGTATTAACTAAAACACTACCTGTATTAACTTATAACTAACAGTTTTAAGTAATATAGTAGCAGTATTAACTAAAAGTATTAACTAAAACACTACATGTATTAACTTATAACTAACAGTTTTAAGTAATACAGTAGCAGTATTAACTTATAACTAAACAAACATAATAATAACATTTGCAATCAAACTTACAATTTTTTCTCCCACTGATCTGATATCATAATCGTGATATTCTCCGTCTTTTTTCACCCTTCCTTTCAACCACAGCGTACCACGCGGTGGTTCTTCATCTGGTTCAATTTCTTTACTCTCGATCTTATAAACATCAAATACATACAAATGTAAGATAAACGAATATAAACGAAAGTATGATTGATTAGGTTTTAAAAGGTACCATTTTGAGGGGTCGTTTAAGTCCTTATTTGATCACTTTTGTATCCCTTATTGCTTAATATCGTTCCTTTTCACTTTTTAGGTCTCGTGAAGGCAAAATGCTGGAATGGCACTTATTTGGACGAAAAGACGCGAATATATGAAGAAAATGGCCAAAGTCAGAATCGAGACACTCACAGCTGCTGAAGTTAGAGGGTGACGGCGTCAGGTGCTATTGGCGACGCCGTCCCAAAAATGTTGTGACGGGCCAGAACCCAAAACTCGCATTTTCAAGTGACGACGTCTAGTTGTGGAAGAGTAGGCCGTCGCTACTCAGACGGCCTAATGCTATCCAGACGACGTCAGAAGCTGAAGAGGACGGCGTCACGGACACAAGGTGACGCCGTCGCAAGGTTAACGTGGCCAAGACGAAACCCTAATGACGGCGACACGACGGCGTCACTAAACATAAGGTGACGCCGTCGCAAGTGTAATCTTATATATAGAATCCGAATTTTTCAGTCTTTTGTGGAGAGTCTTTTGGAGTAAAAACCTAAAACCGAACCTAAGGTGTCTTGTACAGTATTTTAGGGTTTTAAACCCTATCTTACATCAAGATAAGTCTTTACTTCATTAATTCAATTATGTCTTTGATTATTTGTGTGTATGCTTGCATGTTCTCCATGTCCGGCTAATTTATTTGTGTGTTTGCTTAGGAAGTATGAAACTTAATTATTAAATATTGATTGGTTGTTTTCTTATCTTGGTTGATATATGATCTAGTAATGCGATAGGTCATTCGTTGTGTACTTAATGCTTGATTCATCTTTGTGAACCTTAGAATATAATTACCCGAGTAGTTGTAGGCTAAACCATCCAAAGAGCGCCTTAGAGTAGGAGTTTATCATCCCTAATGGGTTTGTAGACAAGACCCTTTGGTAAGTTCAAAGAGTTAGGGAGAAACGCATACCCTACAACTTTAGACACACAACGCAACTAAGAATAAGACGTGACAACTCAACCATCAATAGGAGATAATTAAGGAGTAATACAACTTAAGTAAACACATCTTTAAACTATCATACGAGCACACATTAATTAGACGTAGACTCCCACAACCTTAGTTTAGATAATTAGATAATAGTAGAGTAATCGGTAGAAATACTGTCACACCCCCAAATTTACCTGTTTTGCAGCGGAATGGAATTCCTGGGGATAGACTGTCATAGCATCACAATCACAGTTATATTGAACGACCTAAAGTGTCGTTTGGAAAATACATCGCTTGATTTAATAAAAACATTCAGAGTTACAAAGATAGGTCCCAAATGAAAGTTACTATGTGCGGAAATAAGTTTGGTACATGTCAAACGATGTTTTTAAAGTGTATAAATCCCATGTGAGACGCGTCGTCACCGCGACTCTATGATATGTCCACATGCATGCCATGAAGTGAATGCCTTAGTTACCTGAAAATACATTGCTAAAAGTGTCAACACAAAGGTTGAGTGAGTTCATAGAGTTGTTGAAAATGTTAAATACGACTACCACAAGTATATATTATGTATGACAATGTCGTCACAAAATGATACAATTGCTATAAGTCCATGACACCGAAGCTCTGACTGATGTTCGCCCCAACAGAGTGTTTGCCAAACAACTCAAATAATGATAATGACATGAAATGCATCCGTCCGGTTGGAATCCGCCAACCCGGATGGAGGTGTCACCCTCGATAGATCTATCCACTCACTCACGCTTCTATGAAATTAACGGTTCATATTTATGAAATGGGGACATTTAACTGGCAATGAGGTAACTTAAGCAATGTAATGAATTTGATATACTTGGTATCGTAATAAAATGATGTACAATGTATTCTCCCCCGTAGGTTTGAAATAAGTAAAAACTTGAATAAATCGGGGCTATGAAAACTCACCTGTTGCAATGATAATGATGATGTAATGGCAATACTGAAATGAGGAGCAACCTCTGACCATGACCTATTATGAATGATATGTTCTAATGTAAATCATGAAACAATGTCGTGCATGCAAATCCACATGTAATCTATACCACTTGTACGTTTGAAAATAATGTTTATCGTCGAAATATATGTTTATGACTTCTCGTCATGTTATAAAATACTTTACAAGTATTTACGTTGAAATGATATCTTACGATAGTCATTTAATGATTTATGATGAAATTATAGCTTTTCGTCGTAAAATAATGTCGTTGAAATTTCCATGAAAGTGACAAAAACGGCCTCGAAAAGCTAGTCGTAAAATGGTGCACGTCGAGCGTTAGGAAACGAACTCAACGGTTTTGGGAAGTTTGTATCATAATCTCAAAGTTTTAGCATTTAAGTTTTCATTCTAGAGGTCTCGGTCACGGAGAAAAATATAGATTAAGTATGATACTTTTGTCCAAAATATAGTTTAAGGATGGTTTTCGGCAAAGTTTAAATGACCGTATCTTACTCGTTACAACTCCGTTTGACGAACGGTTGGACATTTTGGAAAATATACTTGGCGAACTCACTTTTACTAGAAGGCATCTCTTTATAAAAAGTTCTACATCAATGTTAAAAACGACCTCCAACATGGTCCTTTAGTTGCCGTAGTATGTTTTTAATAGAGAATATATTAATTTTGCTAATAGAATAAAGTTACGGCAACTTGGTTTATCGCGTGTAATTTAATCGTTACAAGTCCGTTTTCTACATCCTTAGATTCGTGTCAAAGTATACTAATATATTTTTGATAAGTCGACACAATTTATAAAGCTTAAGACTCATTTTTGACTCGTAATGAGTGACATTTTCATGCTGAAATTTATGAAATTAATAGTTTTCAGCGTCAAACTTGAAAAAATCATATCTTCTTCGTTATAGCTCCGTTTTAATCCGTTCAAGCGGCCACGTTTTCGTTTTAAAGTGTATTTTATAAATATCTAGCCCAAAATATTTTACGAACTGTCGGATTTTCCAGATTTTAAAAATACCAACAGACCCTAAATTATAGTTGTCGAAATGAGTTTTTATCGTGCAAAACCTATTCTAACCAATTCAAAACAACTCCGAAGCTATTCAAATCCTACCATACACCTTCTTAGGGTGTCATGGTTTCCTAGACATCACCAAAACTAATATATAACAAGGAGTAATTATAGGATGGATTATATATATTTAACACATAAAAACCTTAAAAATGGTATAAACATCATGAGACTTGCATGTTTCTCAAATAAAATGATATGACCATAAAAATGAATATGAAATAAAAATATGAATATGAATGCTTACAAGAAATATGATGAGGTTTAAGGACAAAAGGGTTTTTCCTAATCACTTGAGATTTTTATTGCAAAACCTTTGCAACAAATGATACTAGAGTTTAATTAAACTTGTCTTGAAAACTTGGAGATGATCCTTTCTTTTAGTCCTTGGCTGCCGAATTTTTAGAGAGAAAAGAGCAAAGTTTTGATCTAGTTTGTGAATGAAAGAAATGAAGTGAATAAGATATGGTAGAATACTTGTATTGCTAAGATATTAGGCAAATATCTTTTTTGACTCACCCTCCCTTGTCGACAAGGGAGGTTTGTCTTCTCTTTTGTATGTATTTTTTTTTAAAGTAAGTAGAGGTAGTGTAAATGTATAAGTGTAAGTAATTATTAAGTTAAGTAAAGATAAGTTGTGACTTGTATACACTTTTGAACATTTAGGGTAGCGTTAGCTAAAAGTAAATTTTCACGGGTCAAGATAAAATATATTTTGGTCATAAAAATTATAAAAATACATTTCTTGCAAAATTTGAGTGAAATAATAATAATCGTGTCAAATTTAAGAAAACCGTCGTAATTATATAAATATAACAATTTATATACCAAATAAATTTAAAACACTGGGTAAACTCATAATATAATTTTTATAACTTAATATGAGTATAAAAATATATCGGGAAAATTTTTGGAATTAATGGATCAATTGTTCAAAATAATTACTTACGCGATAACGTTTATTTAATATAAAATTAAACGTTTAACGAAAAATGCAAAACCATGCATAATATTGATATGAAATGATGACAATGATGTTAATGAAATGTAGACTAAACTTAGTCTATATGAAATGACCTCGATGATATGATCATGAATTCACAGCTAAACCATTACAGTTACGTGAATTTGATGCTCGTAAACCTAGTTCACGATAAATGATAAATAATGAAACATGAGTAATGTTTTGAGAATGACCCAAAAATACGAATTGTCACAAATACCAACCCCCCAAATCCAATACCCGAGATTCGTACCTTTCCATTTCATAAAATATAAAAATATAAAAAATAATCTTCCTCAACCTTAACCTTAGCGTAGTAACTCCTTACTAGCATTCCTATTCCCCTAGAGAACGATATCAATACCCGTGGCTTACCCTAATTACTACACTACAATGATTAGGTTCACTGCCTAGGGTGTTATAAAACTTACTCGAAGAAAAGGAAGTTTCCTTGACCCCGAACGACGCGTGTAGCGTTATCAAGTTTTTGGCGCCGCTGCCGGGGAATAGAATAGCTAGTTAGTAGTCCACCTCGTTTAGGTTCTTTGCTTTATTCCTATCAAGTAAATTTTTTCTTATTTTTAACTTTCTCTTAGTCTATCCCCCTTCTTCGTGACCTTTGTTCGTAACCCCATCACTCTTCATCATGGAGAATGATAACCAACCACCACTTAATAACCCAACACAAAAAAATTCAATGTCAGTCAAAACCCAACCCAATAACCAACACAACCGTCGAAGCCGATATGTGAGTAGAAACACCGACCTTCAGGATTTGCAGAAAATATTCGATAGTACAATTAGGGAAGCTATTGAGAAAGTAGTCAGCGCTGCTATAGTTGGCTCTATGATTAGCAGTAATTCGGAAAATGGCATGATAAACAACAACGTGGATGTGGAAAATAGTGCTTACTTCAATCTTTACCCCACTAAGGAAGAGATTGCGTACCATCAATACATAATCGATAATCCACGATCACCTATCATTAGGATATGCCCAAAGATTAGGAGAGGAAATCCCTGGAACCTAAAAATCCCCTGTATGATCGGATATAGGAGTGTCGACCACGCTTACATAGATACGGAATCCCCCATCAATGTAATGTCATCTGCTGTCTACAATGACATTATGAATGAGCGACTCAATATTAGGAGAGACCCTAAGTATCCGGGAGGAGTTTGCAACTTTGTGGGAAGAGTTAAGGACGTGCATGTCTTTATAGGAAATTTCACCTACCTAGTTGATTTTATGATCCTAGAAGACGTAGGATGCGTCATTGACTACAGCTTATCCCAAGTAGTGCTAGGGAAACCGTTTGTTGAAACATCTAGAATGAGCCATAACAAGCATGATGGAACGGTTAGGTTCAAGGAAGGAACCGATGAGATCACCTATAGGATGCCTTGGAAAACAACTGAGTATGGCCACTTGTCCATTTATGATCGAGACAACATCAAAGCTTTTGAGGACAAAAGTAAGGAAGATGTTGAAAAAGGTCATAAATTCATGTGGGAAAGAAGGAGGCATTATTATAAGGATTGCTTGACTTTAGGGCCTAGGTATAGAGTCGATGAAGATTTTGTCAACATGATAGAATTCTCATTGAGGATGCGTGAGGAAACGTAGGAGCACGACTATGAGTCTAGCTACAAGACTCTTAAATAAAGAAAAGCGCTTCGTGGGAGGCAACCCATGTTTAATTGTTTGCTTGTTAGTGTCATATATCTTTTATTAATTGTTTATCCTCATGTTTAAATTTGTAAAAATGCTTTATTTTATTTTTAACTTCGTCTTAATTGCATATAAAGGTATTTTACATAAGGGATAAGTGTAGGGAGGATTACACACGTTTTCAAAAGAAACGTGAACATGAGAATAACAATTAACTAAAAGATATTTATGTTTGTTTGTTCGAGTCAAATGCTTGTATCGAGTCATAATGGATGTTTTGCAGAAATTTTTCCAGATTCTAAAGATGCAGATTTTCCAGAATTTTTTCCAGAAAATCGCAGACCAGTTTTTTTCAGGATAACCTGACGGCGTCAGGATTGCAACCTGACGGCGTCAGGAAGGAGTAAAAACATCAGATTACTTTTTCTCGTTTTCTGAGCTACTTATAAATTTTGGATTTTTTTTTCCAGGTCTTAATTTTCTTAGAAATTCTGTAAACATCCATTCCACAAGCATTATATCTTAGTTTAAATCGAGTCTTATATATATATTATTACCGCCGATTTTACGCGAAGGTTTCGTTTGTTTTCTTCAAGTGTGCAGGTTTAGTTTGTCAAGAAGAAGTTACATAAGATTGGAAGGAGCTTTTCACGCAATAATTCTTCTTGAAAAGGATTTAACCACCACTTTACACGGATCCTACCAAGCTAATCAGGGGAGTATTAGTTTCTTTGGTTTTTAATTACCTTCCATTATCATAACTTTGATACTTTCGGGGAACATTGGGGACAATGTTCAGTTTAAGTGTAGGGAGGGAAAATAAAACGGGAACTTTGAAACTATGCATATCCTTGATTATTTGCTTTGTCCAATTGCACTTTTGTAATAAACCATGAGAAAATGTCGGTTAGGGTAATTTTGGCACCAAATTTAAAATTTTTCATGACATATAGGAGTGGGCCATTAGTCTTAACAAAAGCGTCTCATGGATAGGAAGTTATATGACTAGCACAAAACCCTTTACCACCCAAATTCCACCAAAATGTGAGGATCGCCCTTAGATTAGTAGGAATTAAAGCATACATCTTCAATGCTTAGAGTGTGAACCGGTAGTATATTAGATTCTAGAACTTGTTTTGTGATGCATTCCGAGATCGCAAGTGAGGCTACACTTGTGTAGTTAGAAATAACTAAATGATAAGAGGCATTAGGATAACCCTTGTTTGATACCTGTAATATAATTACTTCTTCCACATCGGTTGAGTAATTCCCCCACACCCTTTGCGTTGTACTCATCTTTAGTACACGATACCCCTAGTTAACCCCTCAGAGCCTATCCTTTTCGCGGTTCTCGTGATGTTTCGGTTTTTCCGGAATATCAATGAAGAGCATTGTTTACACCCTACCCCCAAATATACACCCAAATCGCCTTAGCCTACCCCTTATGCACTCACTTTTAGTGCAATTGTTTGTTATCACCCTAAACCCTTTGTTCAATTATCTAGTTGCTTGCATAAGTTGCTAAGTCGAGTCATATCCTTTGTATACAGTTTTGGGACGATTAGGATTCATGGGAAAAGTTAAAGTTTATGAAATGACGGGAAGGGAACGTAAAAAAAATTCAAATTCCCTTTGTTTGCGTCATAATGTACCCCAAGTGTTTTGATCTTTTCAATTCGGGTCAAATTAGTGTTAGAGTAATAAAAACTCAAGTGTAGGGATATGCCTATAAATCCCTAGTATTTTGATGTTATCGTAGAGGATGGTAAAGTAAAAGTGTATTAAAAAAAAAAAAAAAAAAGAAAAAAAAAAAAAAAAAATACGGGCTACCATCCTACATCTATCTTTAAATTTATATTTATTTATTTCAGTGATGTAGAGTTTAGAGTGTCGAGTCTTGGCTTAGCAACGCCATTCTTCATATGCAGTTAACATAGAGATTTTTGACTTGCCACCACTATATAGCCTATCCCACCAAACCCTTATTTCCCTACCGTAAGCCTAACATTACAACCCTTTAAAGACCTCTTTGATAGTCTTTCCTAGGTGCTTACGCCAAAGCGATGGAGGTTTGATCTATTCTCAAGCCTATGGTAATCTATGTACTAGGACCGGTTAATGAGTGTTTATCTTCCATTTCCTATTTGTTATATTTCATATATACACCCGAGAGAGATGTGAGTATCCAAACACCCCATGTGAGGTGCTAGTATGTAATTTCCGTGCTTGTTATGACTTTTGCGGGGCTTATATGTGTTGTGGACCATTTTGAATTAATGCTTCATGACCCCTAACTTATAAATTAATTGGCTAAAAGCACATTTGCTTGAGGACAAGCAAATAACAAGTGTAGGGATATTTGATAAGGTTTTAAAAGGTACCATTTTGAGGGGTCGTTTAAGTCCTTATTTGATCACTTTTGTATCCGTTATTGCTTAATATCGTTCCTTTTCACTTTTTAGGTCTCGTGAAGGCAAAATGCTGGAATGGCACTTATTTGGACGAAAAGACGCGAATATATGAAGAAAATGGCCAAAGTCAGAATCGAGACACTCACAGCTGCTGAAGTTAGAGGGTGACGGCGTCAGGTGCTATTGGCGACGCCGTCCCAAAAATGTTGTGACAGGCCAGAACCCAAAACTCGTATTTTCAAGTGACGACGTCTAGTTGTGGAAGAGTAGGCCGTCGCTACTCAGATGGCCTAGATGCAATCCAGACGACGTCAGAAGCTGAAGAGGACGGCGTCACGGACACAAGGTGACGCCGTCGCAAGGTTAACGTGGCCAAGACGAAACCCTAATGACGGCGACACGACGGCGTCACTAAACATAAGGTGACGCCGTCGCAAGTGTAATCTTATATATAGAATCCGAATTTTTCAGTCTTTTGTGGAGAGTCTTTTGGAGTAAAAACCTAAAACCGAACCTAAGTTGTCTTGTACAGTATTTTAGGGTTTTAAACCCTATCTTACATCAAGATAAGTCTTTACTTCATTAATTCAATTATGTCTTTGATTATTTGTGTGTATGCTTGCATGTTCTCCAAGTCCGGCTAATTTATTTGTGTGTTTGCTTAGGAAGTATGAAACTTAATTATTAAATATTGATTGGTTGTTTTCTTATCTTGGTTGATATATGATCTAGTAATGCGATAGGTCATTCGTTGTGTACTTAATGCTTGATTCATCTTTGTGAACCTTAGAATATAATTACCTGAGTAGTTGTTGGCTAAACCATCCAAAGAGCGCCTTAGAGTAGGAGTTTATCATCCCTAGTGGGTTTGTAGACAAGACCCTTTGGTAAGTTCAAAGAGTTAGGGAGAAACGCATACCCTACAACTTTAGACACACAACGCAACTAAGAATAAGACGTGACAACTCAACCATCAATAGGAGATAATTAAGGAGTAATACAACTTAAGTAAACACATCTTTAAACTATCATACGAGCACACATTAATTAGACGTAGACTCCCACAACCTTAGTTTAGATAATTAGATAATAGTAGAGTAATCGGTAGAAATACCAACCCCCCAAATCCAATACCCGAGATTCGTACCTTTCCATTTCATAAAATATAAAAATATAAAAAATAATCTTCCTCAACCTTAACCTTAGCGTAGTAACTCCTTACTAGCATTCCTATTCCCCTAGAGAACGATATCAATACCCGTGGCTTACCCTAATTACTACACTACAACGATTAGGTTCACTGCCTAGGGTGTTATAAAACTTGCTCGAAGAAAAGGAAGTTTCCTTGACCCCGAACGACGCGTGTAGCGTTATCAATGATGCTATTAAATGCAAATGTGCAAATGTTTACTGTTACCATTTTTTCTATCACACGGGCGTATCCACCTCGTCCCATTGTATGATCATAAACAGACTTGGAACGCGACACTTTAGCTTTTGCTGATCTCACCTTGCAACACAAAATCATACGGCGTTTAGATGTAGTAATGCTGATAGTATACAACTAATACATATGGAAACATATGAAAAGGTGAAAGATATTTGAACTTGAATAAAAATGAATAATTAACACCTTGTATTCCTCACTGGCTGTGTAGTTTACAAAATTAACCTAATCTTCGGATTTTATAATTGCACTATACTTTGCCGGGACTTCATTTACTTTTGAAACGGTGTTTTGGTTGGGCAATATGTAGTTTTGTATCAATTTCATTCTGAAATTCCTTAGAAGTTGACCAAGACGATTCATTATCAGCTTTTTGACCGTCAAGTCAACATCAAAATATCGCTGCAAAGATTAACAAATTGTTGTTAATTAGTTGCACATACTGTAAATGCAGAGATAAACTTATTAACACCTTGTATCTACGACAGCCAAGCCACTACTAGTTAAAAAAAAGTATATGTGTACCGTGATTTCGTCCCACATTTTATCTCTTGCTTCTGAATCAACCTTCCTCCAGGTTAGAATCCTGACACCTATATGCTCACGAACCAAATCACCCAAAAAACTCGAAAACAATGCTCTGGTTTTTCCTGATAACCTATCCAGTGCATCGAAGGTTACACTGACCTTTATTCCGTCTGTTTTTCCATATTCCCTGCAAAACTTAGCTAACCTAGTTATGCCCCCTCTTAACAACATTCACATTTGAATGGTTGTTTCCAGCATCCTCACCCTCATCTGAATACGTCTCTGATTCATATTCTAAAGTGTTATCATTTTCACGATCAGAATAAACCAAATCATCCGGATAATTGATTTGCGTTGCCATGATTCGTCAGAAGTAATGTGTTAAAGAAAATTAGTAAACTTAATTGGTAAATAATGGTGTAAAAATTGAAGTTCTGGTTGTTTTGCTTGAAGCCTGATTTATTGGAGTAAAAATAGGGCTAATGATGGGGCAGTTTTTCAATTAAGGAAACCATAATTTCCAAAGTAATTTTAAAAAATTTGGCTCCAAATTTGATAATTTTAAAATGTGGCTCCAAATATTTTTGGCTGCAATTTAAATATGAATTAGAAAATCTAATTTTTGAAAAATCAAACAATTTTTGAAACCAAAAACACCCCTGACAGAAATGGTGCTTACCCACAGTCCCAAACACCCATATTACTTCAAACCAGCTGTGTCAAAGACACATATAACTGCAGATACACTAAAATCACCACATGGCGCATACAAATGAACAATCAAAAGCTAAAAATGGACTTAAAGCAACTAATTAAGCAACTATAACTAATAAGCAGTTCCAGATAAACAATTAAGCACAAAAATAGGCAAATCAAACCAAGAACTGCTGATACATCAAACAGCCCTAAGACCTTACTTTAAGCCTATAAATAAGCTATTTATAAGCAATTAGATAAGCTATAACATCCTCAAGCAGTCAAAAAAAAACATGTAAATGCAATTAACTTAAAGCAAAAACAACAACAAAAACACCCTAAATCTAGTGGTTCAATCAAAAATAATTGTCATGAACAAACGCCTCCAGTTCTAAACTTCATAATCAGTCATAAAAAAATTGACAACAATCTAAAAATTGAACATCCTAATCCTACAATAATACATTCTACCAGTGCGAATATGAACTTAAACACCACAACCAATTCCTAAATTCAAAACAACATGAAAAAAAAGATGAAACAAACTAGCGAACACATTACTTATATTAACAAACATATTTAGCATTCATATGGATAAACCATCAAAAGATCCATACATATTCCATTGTTAATATATCTACATACCATCCCATTAAACCAAGACATTAGACATTAGACATTTGACATAAACAGATGACACTAGAGCAAAAGAAAACATCCCATTCCATAGCGAGAAACCCTTCAACCATTCATCGCCTGAATTTGTTCTTCTTTGGTATCGATTTCCTCCTAAGATTGAGTAATGAGATCATTCAACCCCTACAGCTTAGACCTCGCAGCCTCCCCGTCATCCCTAAGATCCACCAATCTCTAAGGACCTAATGTTTAAAAATGGCAAACTAAGTCCTCCTTCTTTTAAACTATGACTATAAATTAGGGGTGTTGATCCGTTCGGTTATCGGGTTTTGTTTCGTTAAATCGGTTATATTTTTATTTTGGTCAACACGAAAACCGAAACGAACCAAACTATAATTAAACCAAAGCGAACCGAAAACCGATTATGAATTAAGTTCGCTTCTTGGGTTGACCCGAAATTAAGCTCGATTCTTGGGTTGACACATTTGGTTTTAAACCGAAAATGGATAATTAAGTTCGCTTCTTGAGTTGACACAAAATTATTTAGATTTTAAGCCATGGCTTCCATAATTAGCAACCTACAAACATAATGTTTGAGTAAATGGGACGAAAACGTGCAAAACAGCTGGAAACGGACGAATGTGTGTAAAATGTTATACAAACGGACTAAAAGATGAAAAACCAGTGAAAACGTGCAAACACGGACGAGAACCTGTAAACAAAAACGGGAACATATAAAAACCGATTAAAAGGGACAAAGACGTAAGAAAACAGACGAAAACATATTAAAACAGACGAAAACGTGTATAAACGTACGAATCTGTGTAAAAGTGTAAGAAAACCTATGAAAACGGTTGAAAAATTCTTAAAAACATACGAAAATGGGTAAAAACGGATGAAAACGGGGTAAATGGGACGAAAATGTGCAAAATAGCTGGAAACGGACGAATGTGTGTAAAAACTTATACAAACGGATTAAAAGATGAAAAACCAGCGAAAACGTGCAAACACGGACGAAAACCTATAAACATAAACGGGAACATATAAAAACCGATTAAAAGGGACAAAGACGTAAGAAAACGGACCAAAACGTATTAAAACAAAAGAAAACATGTATAAACGTACGAATCTGTGTAAAAGTGTAAGAAAATCTTTGAAAACGGTTGTAAAATTCTTAAAAACACACGAAAATGGGTAAAAACGGATGAAAACGGGGTAAATTGGACGAAAACGGACGAAAACATATGTAAAACATATGAAAATGTATGAAACGTTTGAAAATGTACGTTAATATGTAAAACAGATGAAAACGTATTCAAACGGACGGAAACATGAAAAAACTAGCGAAAACGTGTAAACACGGACGAAAACCTGTAAACAAAAACGGAAACGTATAAAAACAGATTAAAGGGGACAAAGACGTACGAAAACGTATTAAAATATACAAAAACGTGTAGAAATTTTGATCACGCAATAGGTCGGAGGTAAATTATTGTTGAGTTGTTATCGTCATGGTCTTTACGGTAGTAATTTTGATTACGCAATAGGTCGGAGGTAAATTCTTGTTGCGTAATGTTGTTGTAAGCTTGTTGGGTAATGTTTACGTGGGTTTTGTTATGCAAATTTGCATGGTTCTCAAATTAATAACCACCGCATTCATTGTTTGCCAAAGTTGTAGTGTCTATAAAGCAAGATTAGTCTTCTTCAGTTCTACTGTAGATGACTACATAGTAATGATGACTAACTTTGATTTTGGTCAATGTGCTACATTGTAAAGATGACTAACTTTGATTTTGTTCGATGTATTGCAGTTGACATAAATTTTAAGAAGTTGAGATAATAAACCTTTTAGACATGTTTAGTCATTAATTTAAATTTAAACTGTGTATATAGTGTTCAAAAAACCCGAGAAACCGACGAACCGAGCCGATTCGGTCAATCCGAAACCGCTAAAAACCGATAACCGAATAAACTGAAACCGAGAAAACCCGAAACCGAAAAACCCGCTTATCACGGTTCGGTTTCGGTTTTTACTTTTAGTTATCCGTGGTTACCTGAACCGAACCGCGTATAATATACATGTAAGTTTTAACAAACCATTCATAAAAATGTACAAGTATTAACTATATTATTGCACTACTTTTATCATATAATGCATTTTTACTTATCTAATTTGATCATTTACTAACGTCCATGGATTACATATGATTAATGTGATCGTAATCTATAAACGTCAAATAATTAGTATTAGTTATTTTGTTAGATATGGTAATTTGAATGTTGCTATTGCGACACAACAACATTACTATTATTCTAATATCTTTAATGTTATTTAATTTTACTAAAATGACATATTACGTTCTAATTTATGTTATTATTCGCCCGATTCGATTCGATTAATTTTTTTGAATGGTTAACCGTGACCCGAACCGCGGGTAATCGCTCATTTCGGATACCCGCATGTCCGGTTACCCGCCTAGTACGGTTCGGTTTTGGATAGTAAAATGAACTACCCGCCCCGTGATGGATAGTTAAAATCTCTAACCGAACCGAGCCGAACCGCCCCGTGAACACCCCTAATATATAGGGGCTGGTTTAGATCCAATGAAAAAATGAAGGGTTTAAATTACAATATTAGATATCTTCCTAAATACTCCTGCATATCACTTTTTTTTTTTTTTTTTGAACTATTGCATTTCACATTTATGCATGGAAGAATATGAAAAGGGCTACAGTAACACCCAAAATAAATTTTCCGATGCCTCTTAAGTGTTTTTTTGTGATTATTTGTGCAAATTGTGAGGTACATTGTAATTATTTATACTTACCTAACCATTAAATCAACACACAAGTATCAATCAGTTTAACCCTAAACACACAACTATCAATAATTTTAACCCTAAACACACAAAATGTCTTCCACACCTAATATCGATGAAATGAAAGCCGCCACTGAATCCGGCAAGCTCAGCGATACTTTCAGGTTGTTGATATTGCAAGACATAGCAGAGGAGAAAAAGTTAATCGAGCGGATGGGAGAAGAGAGCAGCATTCTGAGGGAAACTGTTGCCAAAAAAGAACAGACAATCGATGAGGCTGGTAGATTGTTTACTCGTTTCAATGTTGTTGCAGCAACTGGTGAGTTTGCCCTTCGTGAGATACAGTTGAAGGATCGAAGGAAGATTGATTTGCTGGCTCAGCTTTTGGTGCTATGTCGTCAGAGTCTGTCGGAGAAGGAGGAGTTCTTGGAAGATTTGGATGAAGTTGATGAGTCTGAAGATGGAGAATAGGAAGCTTTGGAAGTTTTTTTTTTGTTTTGATGATGTATAGTTGATGGTTGTATGGATGCTTTCTATTGACTGCTACTTTGTTTATATAATTATAACTGTAATTATATGTAAATGATCAATGATCAATGATCAGTACAATGGTTAATTTTAGGTTTTAATGCTTTATTAACTTGAAGAAATAAGTTAGTTTTATTTATTTATTTACTTTTATTAGAAAATGGTCAAGTAGTGTGTGTTTGACTCAGTATTTCACACATTTATCTCTCTTACACTCGGTCAAAACACACAGTTAGATTATAATTAATAGCAGATTTAGGGTTTTAAAATCAAACGCAAAATCAATCAAAATAAATGTTAGTCAATGAAATACTCTTGAGGGCTATTATAAAGGGCTTGATTCTCTTCCGATTGAGCCTAATATCTCAGGTATAAATGTTATAATTTACTGCTAGTTTGTTAGTTTAGGATGTTTATTGATTTATAGATGATATTGTGTTATGTTAGTTTAGGATGTTAGTCAGGGTATTAGTCATTTGCATAGGAAAAGTAGTTGTTTGATGATTTATGGATCATTAGTTGAGGTAATAACGATTACGTGTTATACATGCAGTATGGGTACGCGAAGAATGAGACGCGAAGAATGAGATTAGTAGACGCGAATAATGAGATTATTCGTCAATGAGGCAGCGGAGCAAATTTCGGTGGGAGGATAGACTTAAGCTTGATATGATGGAGCTTCGTTTGACAGAGGACATGATCTCAGATAGGAAGGGGTGGAGGGATAGAATTAGGATTTGCGGGTAGTAGTGCTAGATTGGCTTTTAGGTGTCCCCTTTTGCCTCCTTGCGTGTTTTGTTTTGTGGCCTCTTTTTTGCTTTGCCGTAGTCTTGGGCCACGTGCGTGGTTTGCGTTGCTCTATTGTTGCTCCCTTAGGTTTGCCTGCTTTGTCTTGCTCCCTGCGTTCGGTCTTTTGGTGCTTCGTGTTTTATTCCCTTAGCTTTATGCCTCGTGTGCTACTTTGATTTGCTCTGTGTTGCCCCCTTTTGTTGGCCTGCTTTTGGTGTGCCTGGGCTTTTTTGTTTTATGTCTGTTGCGCTTTGCTATTTTCTTTTTCCTGTATGCCCTTTTGCTTGTTTTCTTTTTACTACGCTATTGCCTTTTTTTTGTGTCGTATGCTTTCTCTATCCTTTCGCACTAGCACACATGCACTTGCCGGAGGTCTCGTTGGAAGCACAATCAAACCCCTTCTGAGATCCCATACTGTTCCTTTTGTTTTTTCAACAATCTAGCAATTTGCCTGGTGCAGGCAATTGCACAAAGGGAGTTGAAGCGACAAAAGGACCAGTAGGGGATCTCATAAAGGGTTTGATTATGTTTCTTTTTTATGAGGTATGTTGATTGCGATAATGATATAGTGTGTATTGTTCATGGCAGGCCACACTCCTTCATTATCCCATTCAACACATACACTTTCGTAGAATCGATAATTATTTACACTTGGTACTTTGAGCTTCCCCTCGAAAAACCATTCCTATGTCACTGTCATAGCAACAGGTTTGATGCAAATCTTTGCAGCCATTTCGTAGACATGGCAATGGGATTTCAAGTGGACGTTCAAAGTACTAAGCTGTCTCCACTTGCTTGCTTATAACATATTGACATTTAACTTTTTTGACCATTTCCTTTGCATGTATAAACTCTATTTTGTTCATAAGTGTCTTACTTTGATAGAGGCTGTGATGATATATCTTAATAAATCAATCAGATGATGTGATTTTCTGTGTCTTGGCTTGGCAATTCTATATTTTATACTATTGCAGCCATGGCGGTTATATCCTGATGTTTTTGAAACTATTGATTTATACAGATCTGAGCCTCACTATTATGTGCAAAAAATGAGTCAAAATTTGTTTGAGTGTATGGTAGATGGGTTGCCTGTATACTAGATCTTATTCCCTAGTTTCAACATTAAAATTTTAACCATTGCACTTAAAAGTCTTTTCATCGCTGGATAGGCTTTTTGTCTTTTCATCTCTGTAAAATTAACTTTTTGTAGAATCGATAATTATTTATTCGGCACACCTTTGGTACTTTGAGCTTCCCCTCGAAAACCCATTCCTATGTCACTGCCATAGCAATAGGTTTGGTGCAAATCTTTGCAGCCATTTCGTAGACATGGCAATGGGATTTCGAGTGGACGCTCAAAGTACTAAGCCGTCTCCACTTGCTTTCTTATAACATAGGTGTCTTAATTTGATAGAGGCTGTGATGATATCAATCAAATGATGTGATTTTCCGTGTCTTGGCGTGGCAATTCTATATTTTGAAACTATTGATTTATACAGATCTGAGCCTCACTATTATGTGCAAAAAATGAGTCAAAATTTGTTTGATTGTATGGTAGATGGGTTGCCTGGATAGCCTGTATTTTGTGACTAATGGATTATCTGTATGTTAAGCTTACCATGACCATCAACGCTTTGATCAATTATGACGGGTAGTTTTAAACTTGAGATTACCCATATCTTGACCTGGTTTATAGCAATGTATAGACGATTATGTCGCATGTTTGTGACCGTTTTATTTTATATGCATAATATTATCACAACCTTGTACTTTAATGAGATTACCCATATCTTGACCTGGTTTATAGAAATTTCTTCAGGTCAATCATGTTTCATTGTGGCTGGCGTCCGTTGGCGTCACGTGTATATATAGTTTCTGTTAGAAGCTATATATAATCATTGGTCCCTATCATACACCCGTCCCAATGAATCATGATTGGCTCGAAGATGTTAAGCATATGTGTATATAGGCGTAGTAGAATGGGCTGGAATTTGACATCGAATAAGAATGGGCTGGAAGAAGTTAATACTGGCAGTGCTAAGTTAATACTGGCTGTGCTAAGTTATTGAATAGTATGTTTCTGATTTAAAAAGTACCTACAATTATATACTTTATTACAACGTTTAACTTTTTTTGTTACTTGGATTCCACAGGTTTTTTATCATCACAGTGAACGTGACATTCAAGGACGGGAAACATCGTACAAAAACATGGCAAACGTTGATGCACTGGCAGTGATTCAATAGCTACATTGTATATTCGATTAGCCAATATTGTATTCGACATATGTATTTATTTGCGAGAAGTTACGATATCGCGTATGTTAATGTAATATTATTTATTTGTATGTTAAGGTACTTAATTTTTAAGGTGATTCTACCAAATATTTTGTATGTATATAATCAAGGGTTTAGGTCATAAAATAGTTGCGTACTTTTTCAAATGTACCGTTTTGGTACGTAATTGTTGTGTAAAACTTACATATTTGCATATATACCCAAAACATGCTTAAGTTGCATTGTACATCATGCATTAAAACTTGTATTATGAAGAAATATGCAACTTTTTGAGTTTTAGTGGGTATATATGCAATGCTCCCATAATACAAGCTAAAAAATAAAACAAAAAATCCTTCCCTTAGTTAATAGTAATCATTGCAGTTTTGAGAACCGTGATATATTATGGCTGCACTTAATCACATAGTCAAAGCAAAATATTCAAGTCTATCTTCTTTAACACAACAACCGCATCATCAGGTACTGTTACACATTTTTTTTTTTCTTTTGTTTTTTTAACCATGAACTGCAAATGTAAAGTGATTGATATGCACGTTTCTGATATGTTGATGGATACAAATGCATGTTTGGTATTTTTTTTGCAATGTTTAACATATCCTAAAGAATATAGTATCCTTTGATCATAATGTAACAGCCGTTTTATTAGAACTATATGCGATTTGATTCTTCAGAATATTGTGTGACATATGTAAATATAGGATGATTTGAATAAAAAAAAATCATGGATATATGTGGATTGTGGAAAAACGTAGCAGCTATTTGTTAAATAGCTAATTAGACAACTTGTAAACATATGTTTAATCTAGGTTAGTATAGCTTTTATATGATTTGGTAATGCACTACACCTTATGTAATTAATTATCTGAGCTTAGGTTTAAACATTGGATGAAGCAATGGCGTATGGTATGTTGGGTAGATTATGGATTTCTTACTAGATTTTAACAAACGTATGGGGTAAGATGATTAAACGTAGATTATGGATTTCTTACTAAATTTTAACAAACATATGTTTAATCTAGGTTAGTATAGCTTTTATTACAGATTTTTGTTTGACACCTTAATGATAAAGATGTATTGATCATCTAAGACTTGTATTAGTTGAATGTTATGCATATGTGATAACCTTATTGACCATTAAGACGATTGTGGTTTTAAAATAGAATGAGCATCCAATTGTTGGTGGAGGCAAACCGCACAAACATTAGGACATTGCAGGTAAGTTGTACTTAAAATGCTTACTTAAGGTTATAAATTTATCAATGTAACCATCAAATTGATATACGTGCTTATTTTTTAAATTTAAGATGCTTCCTGCTTTGTTTACTGAAACACTGTACCCCAAGAAGCGCTGGATATACCTAATCCACAATAGGGGAACCAAACATAAGGTTTACTGGAAATTGGTTCATGGTCGCATTACTTTGCAAGGGTCCGAGTGGAAAGCTTTTATTGATCAAAGCCAATACATCAATGTGGCCACATTCCATTTCATTCGTCAGGAAGAAGACTGTTATTATGTAACAAGGTACAACGATGCAGGCCACGAATGCCCTGGATACGATCTGGCTCTTCTAGGTTACAGACAACGTAGGTGCCTGGTTACGTTGGATGAATATCCTGCACAACCTCTGGTAAGAAAAAAATGTTAATCAATACATTGTATAAGTTTGTTGAAAATGGGGATTATTTTAATTGTTTGACCCGCTAATGTTTTCTATAAACTAAACTGTTACGTAGGTCATTCCTTGCAATTTCCGGGACAATACTGACAATAACCAATTTGACGTTCTTGTTGCTGGCGTGCCCGTAGCAGCTATCACTCACCGTCAAATTGAAATACTGGAGGAAAACAGACACGTGCATGAGTTTGGTGGGCACGGATGGAATGTCTACAGAGCATGAAAGTGAAAGGGATTTTTTTTACGCGCCCATCCTTGCATATGTCACGGATAGGAGTCGTTTGGTAAGTAATGATACAAATCGGACCATTTCAGTCATTATCTGCTTTCGCAAAAACTAATATATGCTTCAACACATGGACATACTTTTGATTAGCATACTACATTGTTCTTTTTAATGCAGAACATACCACATAAGTTTACGAAGCGGAATCACATGTGGAAGTACCATAACGCATTGCTGAAATACCGGGAAGACATGGAGTCTTATGTGAACGTGAATCTGCAACACCACAACGATAGGCATAGAAGCAAGAACCACGTTACCATAAACGCCATATGGAGAGAGATTGTTGAGGAGTGTGAGTGGGAACGAAACAAAATGGTCAGATTCAATCTTGTTGACTTTGTCATCGACGACCAAGCTTCGGTGTCTTCCCGTACTCCAGTTATAATTCCAGTATTTAGCATGTGTTAAAACGTAATTCCAGGCGTTATCAGTTGTTATTGATAGACACGTTTATAAACAGATTTTAGGATTGTGTAGGATTTGGTTGGCTTCATTTAGGGTGTGTGTTCCCAAGTAGTTGAAGCCATTCATGAGATGGAATGTAAACTACTTGGTATAGCCCCTATCTGGAAGTGTATGGTTCATACTGGTGCATTTAAAGGTGTTCTTTGTGATGGTTTTGTGCTGGTTGTCATCTGTCCATGGTTGTATGATATGGGCAGTTTGTTTTTGTTATCAGACTTATAAGAACAGATATATCAGATATTGAATAGAGTTGCCTAGTATGCAACTTGATATGGGACTTGTCCATATCAGTG